>CM052160.1:15510875-15592083 GCA_028455555.1 Augochlorella aurata | reverse complement strand
CATCTAGTATTGCGACTTCGCGGAGGAATGCAAATCTTTGTGAAAACTCTTACAGGAAAAACCATCACCTTGGAGGTTGAGGCTTCAGACACAATAGAAAACGTAAAAGCCAAGATTCAAGATAAAGAAGGCATACCTCCAGATCAGCAGCGATTAATCTTTGCTGGCAAGCAATTGGAGGATGGGAGGATGCTCTCAGATTACAACATCCAAAAAGAATCCACACTTCATCTAGTATTGCGACTTCGCGGAGGAATGCAAATCTTTGTGAAAACTTTGACAGGAAAAACCATTACCTTGGAGGTTGAGGCTTCAGACACAATAGAAAACGTAAAAGCCAAGATTCAAGATAAAGAAGGCATTCCTCCAGATCAGCAGCGATTAATTTTTGCTGGCAAGCAATTGGAGGATGGGAGGACGCTCTCAGACTATAATATTCAGAAAGAGTCTACGTTGCATTTAGTACTCCGCCTCCGTGGCGGTAGTAGTAGTTTGGCGTCATTAACGGGCGTACGCGTCCTGACTATTAATTGCGAAATTGAGGTTCCTTTGTAACTTATAAAATTAATAGTATTGATAGTAATGATAACGTCATTGTATTTCTATTTTTTGGGAATATGTCATGTTTAGTATTAGTTACTATCATCGTATATTTCTTTCTTGGTATACATGTAGTAACAAGAAGAGTGGAGTGTATTGGTCCAATTATATATAAGGACAGATTCATGTAATACACTTCTCTTCATTAAAGCATTATTAAAATTATTATGATGTATAATTTTAATTCCTTTCTTCATGTTTTCCGTACGTATTTATTATAATTTTTTTATGTGTACTACTGATTTATACATGTTATGCGAACTTCTATGCTGTTCGAATGCGATAGTTATATCGAGGACATGCTGCGGCAATGGTTGTTGTCATTTGCTGTAATTTTGGACGTGAATCTTGGAAATTGTTCATTTTGATGCTGACTGGTAATGCCATCTGGTTGGTCGTGTCAGCATTGAGTTAGTGTTTTAAGCACATAGGAGATATCAGAGTAATCCACAAGTTAGCTAGAGTTGGCAAGTTTGCTACAAGTTTATACTTGTTATCCGCTGTGCCACGGATGTCGCCACCAGTCCTGGGCGTTATTTTGTTCAAGTATCTTCAGACAACGAATGTTGTGTTTTATAATTTGTATAATTTCATCATGCTACGTATTGTATTTTGAAGCTACAGAATTTACGCTAATTCGTATTGTATTTTTATTTTAATCTTGAATTTTCAATCGATCAATGTCGACTGCAGTGCAGATTCATTGTGTAACCATAATAATAACTACTCGGTGTATTTCTACATACTCGTAAAACGATACAAATCGATTAACTGGAAGCGGCGTGAAGCTGGTCCGTCGTCGTGATTCGAATAAATCTCGGAGACATGGAAAATATTGAAATTAGTCGATAGTAAGAATTTGTTTGGTTCAAGCTATTTTCAATTTACGATTGACATGTTGTAGAATTGTAGCGTAACAGTCGAATATATCGATAAATTGAATTACAATAATTTCATGTACCACAGACATGTATCGCGTTCGTTGAGGAGGGTGGAGCAATAACGAAGCTCTCGTACATACCAGACGGCACTTTCTATTTGGAACGTTGAACGCGTTACAATTTCACTTGTTTCGCGGCGTTCCTCGTCGAGCGAGTCGACGATCAATTTGAACGCAACTCTGACGACGTCTTGACGAGCAACAAATGAAAGAAAGGTAAAAAGCTCATTGTATAGAAGATATGTAGATAGTTCCGGGTTCGCGACTGTGAGACAACGTTGATCACGCCATTCACGCGGTCGGATAATAACCTTAGGCCTCAGGAGAACGAACCTTTCTCGAAGGGCTCGAGGAACTCGCTGAGAAGGTCGTTAACGAACCTACGCTTCCGATTGCTACAGCTATCGTTTGAACCGTGATAAGAGAATAAATTGAAATCAGATATCGCACAGGTATTAATCTTTGACCAATACAATGATTTTTACAAAAAATGACAGGTATATCGAGGTCTTGATAGACTTGGACTGAAAACTAGAAAATGCAGTAAATTATCTCCAATTGTCTCTCAGCTTGTAAACAGAAATGGATAACTTTGGATGAGGAGATACGATTGTTCTAGCCTCGCGGCTTGTTTTTATAGTTGTTGATTATAAAATCGATGACTATAAAAATGAGCTGCGAGACTCGAATAATCGTTTCTCCTTTTCCAAATTTTTGTCCATTTTTGTTTACTAGCTGTGGGACAATTGGAGAGGATTTACTGTATTTGTTAACCAAATTCTATATAAATGCCGCGTTATGTTTCATCCTTAGATAGCGTAGAAGGTAATAGAGACCTGGAAACTTGAACTTTTACTATAAAATTGGACATACGGAAGCCACTTAGTACCCTGATATATATCAGTTGAGAATTAGAAAAAGATCATCGACTGCTATTTGTTATATCATTTTCGCGTTCGGTACTGAAATGATTTCGGACAAAATACGTGGTAATGTAAACTTGAGCGATGAATCGTTTCGCTGCGTCGAACCGAATGCGACTCTTCCCGCTATTCGGTTAGCATTAATCGTGAACGTAGAAACGAAAGGTCGCGGATTCCCACGTTGCGAAAATTACCCTTGGATAACGGCCATATGAGAAATGTTAGTGATCTCGGTCGTGGGTGGTATTTGAGGCATTCCGTTATCCGTTGCACCCACCTCCGTCCTACAATCGTGATATGGATCACAGTTACGGAAAACGCTTTTACACGCATCGAGTCTCTTGCATTAATCGGCGCGTGGAACACATTTAACAGATTTCGTATATCTACATTTGTATAGTTTCGTCGTTCGTAGAAACTCTTTGTACACGCTGTTATTGCGAATACGCCATTATTTGTATTTGAGTGAATTAGTTTATGAGCGCGAAACGATTTTTATTCGTTCGACAAATTATCGCGAGGCTAAGAAACGCGATATCAGATAGTGGGGCGCGTAATCGAAAATATTATAATATAAATTATAATATAAATTTACAGAGCGAACAAGCTGCTAAATGTTGAGAGTATTTTTACTTCGTTTGCACGTATTCCCTCGTTTCTTTCTTCAACGGGAGAAAGTGCTACGCAACACATTTTCATTTTAATTAAATTCGCGCGGAGCTAAGATCCTCTCGATAATACGTGTACGCGCACATATCTGCGGAGCTTTGTACTCGAAAGTACATTGAATTTCATTCATAGTTATTCATTGAAACTTCACAAGCTATTCCACGCGGCCTTTGTTCCTATGGCATTCAATACGGAAGCGTGAATAGCATATCGGGCGAATGAGTTTTACACTTTCAATTTTCTATATTACAATATTTACGAGAGTTCGCGACGTTGCTGTGAAAATAATTTCGCGTGTCATTTTGCTTGGACGTTGATTCGACCGAAGCTCGATGAATAAGCATTCGTATAGCAATTGCGGTATGAACACGATGAACAAACAGATTACAAGCCGAGTATGTTGTTAATATCGTTTTCGCGCGTTTGCGAAGGGATCAGGCGCAGCAACGTATGCTTTGCGAAGGAAGAGCGAACGCGTGTAGCCCGAGGAAGGAATTTTCAGCTACAGTCGAGATCAGTGAAAACACTAATTATTATGGAGAAATCATGAATTATGTCGCTCGTACTCCGTGTAGCCGTATCCCATATTTGTATTCTTTCTCCTTATCCTTTTCCCTTCGCGCCGCTTTCCGTCTCTTTCTTCCTCTTTGTCATCACGAGCGCCTCCATCCTTTTCCCGCGAGCAACTCCATTTTTCTCGGGTTCGAAGTCTTCTCTTTCACCGTTCATTCTTTCGCATTCTTTCGCGGCGTTAATTATGCGAAGGACTCCCACGACTTAATAATGCCGCTCAAGATCATGGACTACGGTCGTGTCAGTCGACGACTTTTCTATGCGTTCGTGCTCAACCTATTCCTCTCCGTTTTTATCGCCGCCAGTGTTTCCACAGGTGCTCGTCTTTCGATCGCGTTTGCACCGTTGCTCGCACCGAACGTCGAACACACCGAGTGAAAAATCGACGACAGGTGCTCGAGCGTCCATAGCTTCCGAACGATTGCGACAGCCAGTTCAAAGGGGCAGCTGGCATTCTTCTCGCAGATGTAATTTTTCCGTTCGGAAACTTTTGTTTCTTGTCCATCGTTGATGAAAGACAGGGAAATTCGCTGCTCGAAGAATTCACTGTGATCCGCCTCGATAGTGTAATCGTAGGTACTCGTGATCGGCGCGTACCCGTTACAGTGGCCGTATTAGAGAAGATCGACGATGAATTTACCGTGAATATAAATATGTGTATTCGGTTAGCGGAGAATTAAAATTCGGTGTTGTACGCCCACATCGTCCCGTTGCTGTTACCTCGCCGTTGCCGCATTTGGAGATGTTGCGGTGCCTGGACGAGGGGCGAGGGGCGTGGGACGAGGGGCGAGGAACGAGGGACATCGGTGATTCGACTCTAAAAATTTCTGTTCGACTCGCGGAGGTACAGAAGTCGTGGCATATTCGTGTCGGCTCGTGGATGACATACTGTCGAGAGAGGAGGAGCCAGAAGAAGGATAGGAGTGTTCTGTGAACGCGTTCGATAGGCGGTTCTAGGGGGTGTACGGTGTACGGGTAGTAGCTTGAAGATAAAAAAGGTACGATCGAGGATGTGCAGGGAGAATTTTCTCGTTCTCCTTGACAGGCTTCCTCCTCTTCTTCCAATGACTCAAGTCCACTGACCGAGACTCGGATGCCATGCAATAAAGTCGAAGAAAAAGCCACGATCGTAAACCCGGCTTGCTTCCGCAGTTTGCGATAGTTTCGTGGCCGGGGCAATCGGGAATACAGCGAAGCTGTACAATTCGAGGAACGTTACGCTTTTACGAACACTGGAAAATTCAGAAAAGTTTCGCCGAGACCCTACGATCGAAATGATCGAGCCTGAAATTTTCTTCGATCTTTCCGCGCGAACGATCGAACGCGACAATCGGCCGAGAACGGTGGGTTCAAAGTGAAATGGAAAGCTCGATTATTTCGCTGTAACTCGCGTTCTAGAATTATTATAGAATCATTGTAAAGGCAACGGTACTTGACATTCGCGCGATCGACCGCGACAATTGAACCAGCAAAACGGCGGCGAGACAATGACGAGAACGTGGCTCGAGGCATGAAAAGGATTAGCTTCGAAAATCGGAGACCGCGCGGTCTCTCCGTTCTCTCCGGTCTCTCCGGTCTCGCCGGTCTCTCCGGTCTCTCGTTCGAGAAACAGCGAAACAACGAAACAGCGAACAAAGGAGGCGACGATAACGCGCAACGAGCCCTACTCGATTATTGCGAAGAAGACGGAGCATAGGCGTGTGTAGTTTGGCGAACGGTGCGCGGGATAAGGACAAACGGATAGAAAATATGGCCATGATATTTACTAACGCGGTCTCCGCGTGAAAGTGCTCGCTCTTCGCTTTGTGGCGTGCTCGAAGAACGCGTATGGTTTTATATAACGGGTGACATGGCCGGACCTTTTCACGAAAAATCGGATCGCTCCGGATCCGGGCCGAGCGTTCGCAACGCCGGAAGATATCTCTCGCGGGATCGTTATTACCTAACATCTAGATACCGGAACATGCGTTTACAGGTGAAAACGATTCGGAAATGTAACAGTACCTCGGCCAGTTTACACTTTTCTACGATACGATATATAATGAGAGACGAAGCTTTGCCAAAGTAATCTCGACGGCTTTTTATCGGCTCCTCCGGCTCGGTACACAGCCGATCTTTGGCCGAAGCGTTGTTTAGTACCTGCTCGAAATATGTACTCGGTTTCGTCCACGGTCCATTTGAGCGAGCCAATTCGAATCTCGGTCGTGGTCGATGGGAAAAAGATCGAGCACGGACCCGTCTGGTTCCTGTTGGTGCTGCCGTTACCCCGATTCTTCGTTGCATAGCGCCGTTTCGCATTTCGCATTTCGCATTTCGCGTCTCGGGCTCCGCAGATGGGTGGTCACAAGAGTTTCGAGCAACTGTAAAGGTGTAGATTTGGCAAAGAATTTCGATGAAAATATTCGCTGGCAGCACCGAGGTATCCTTTAAGGTCTCTTCGGTGCTCCTCGCAAACAAGGACATAAGAGAAGGGGATACCAAGTTGTATAGGCACCTTTCTCGCGGCGCTCGCTGTGGAATGGCAAAAAGAGAGGAGGCACTCTGACGTCACGTCGCCTGGTCGGTAGTGCCGCTAGCCTCTCACTTGGCCGGCGACGTTCGGCGCGTTCGGTTCGATTCGGTTTTTCTCCTCTGTCCCGAGCTCGCCTTTCCCTCCCGCCCCTACCGGTGACCGTTCGACTTCGATTGCCTCGATCCAACCGATTTCAACCGATTCCGACCTATTTCGGAGCCGTCACGACCGATTCGCTCCCACTGCGCGCCCACATAGGCCCCGTGATCCGTGTCCGCGTCCGCGCCCGCGCCCGCGCCCGTGCCCGCGCCCGTGCCCGCGCCCGCGGAGGGAGGCACACCTGTGAAAATCGGCACCGAGCCGCGAAAGTGAGACACGCGCCAATGTCCGAATCGAGTTGAAGAGCAAGTGTGGAGACGGCTGTCCCAGAGTGGTGTTGTTCGGTGTCGTTGCAGGGTGATTTCTCGGTTCGCCAGTGCGCGATTGTTCCGTCGTTGTGCCATGACATTCTGGATACGATTGTGAATTGCGAATGGATCGGATGGCAGCCGTGGTAAGTTCGCGACTCCTTCCTGCGACCGACCGCTTGTTTCCGCTTTGTCCCTGCAATTGCAATCTCGCAGTCGCGAACGCAAACAGGTCGGTAGACCCGGTGCGACCGTGCACGCCGCGCGATCCGACGTCTCTCGCCAATTTTCCTTTGAAAGGTTCGTTCGACACCTTTAAATATCCTCCGTCTTTTAAACAGCTCCGTTCCAGTGCGAATAATAATGTCCGCCGGTTTCGCGTAGATTCATCGAAATGCAATTTTCATAAGAAGCCGGAGAGAGAACCAGTTGGAAAACGATCCTATCCAGATGGCCGAAGTTCGGACGAACAGAGAACTCTTTTAGGGAACGTGGATTTTACTTGGCGTTTGCCCGCTTGAGAAATCCTGTCGAAGCCTTTTAAAATTCGATCCGGTTTTAGCGTTGATTTGCACGCGTTTCTTAATTGACTTACGTGAACGGCTCCGTGGACCGTTGACCTTTAAATCGCTCGTACGTTGGAGAACCGTCTAAAAAGCTCTTCCGTCACCTCGCCATGAATAATCGATGGCAAATGTCGACGACGATCTAGCATTAAATGCTCGACTCTGGTTTAACAGTTATTTACTATACTATAATATAAACCTATAAACTATAATATATACACATATAAGAATAATAAGAATAAGAATAGTAATAATAATAATGGTTGCAGACCTCGAGAATTTCAAGCTTTACCGTTCAAGGGTGAAGAATCGTATTATGTCGGTCATTTTGTATGCATTCCTTTAACGCAGAGAAACGCGGCCAGTTGTTTCACTGGTATCTTCTGGTATTTTGTGCATGATACGGTACCACGACTTTGAAGCAATTTCATGGATCAAAGAATATACCGTAGAATGTTTTGACCGGTATAGAAAATCACGCGACAGTCGTAAGCCATCCAACAACCGGAACTTTCCCGGTATTCGAACATTTCAAACAATTGGAATACGGCGGTACTGTTTCGCCTAGAATTATGTCCAACCAGGAGGAAGTAGTCGGCGTTACAATGAAACTCTGTTCGTTTACTGTTCCATAAGCATCGGAGCAACTACATATGTACATATATCGTTCTCTGGTTTCTCAAATAAACGCGCACCCTGGTAACGCGTTAATGGGTGCAAAGAAATTACGACGCCTAAACAGAACTTGGTTGCACTGTGAGAATCGACTTAGAATCAACGACGAGCGTTTAACGGAGAGAATTTTCGAAGAATTTTCAATCCGTTTCGTCGATGTCTTTTACCATTTCCAAGTATCTCGGAATACGCGATGATAGAAGCCTATAATTGACGGTTTTATACTCCTCTGACAGTGTGTAGCTCATCGGCGATGTTAACATGGCAAACTTGCGCGCAACATTAGAAACGATTCGTTAAAATTTGAACGGAAAGCTTTTACAAGTCGATTCGACGCTGATCCTTAGGAATGTCAGCGTTGCCTGACTCCGGCACCATCGTTTTCTTCGCCGACACGAAAAAGAGAGAGAGAGAGAGAGAGAGATAAAACATTTTCTTTCGATTTGTATTCAAGATTTGTCAAGGGTCGAGGAACAGTTAGGGTCTCGTTTAACAGCTGTTTCCCGTGGCGCATTCGGAGCAGTTCGATTCGCGCGATTTGTTCCGTTCTGCGGCATAACAATAGAGTAGACGCGGAATCGGCATCCATCCGAATCTCTCCGAGCCAGAACCGGAGTCGTCTTTGAATCTAGCCTTAGAGTATCGAATATGTCCAGTTTAAGCGAGCATCCTGAGTTTTCTGCCTTCAAGTGGATTGACCTCCGTCGTCGGTATTCGTGATAGGAATAAATTCTCGGCGAGGCCTCGACGGTGTACACGAGTCCGGGTTACGATACGGAGCTTACCGGATCGTCCCCTCAATTTTGGTTGTCGCCTTCTCGCGCGCGACGATTCGAACTCGTCGTAGGCGTCCAGGTTAAATAGAAATCGTAGAGGCAGTGTGTCCGCGATCGAAGGAGCTCGTGCTAATAATCTTTTCCTATTTATTGGATCGGAACGTTTCATCGCTCGAAAGGAGCGTCGAGCGAAAGGAAAGCGTGTTGCTTTTGGTTAACTCGCCGATCCCGGCATATTATTTCTTTGTCAAATTAAACGTTTCTTGCGTCGGCGTTTCAGGCTCCGTTTACCGGCAGTTCGTTACATAAACAGCGTTTCCAAATCATTCGAATCAAGTTTACGTAATCACGGATCAGCGAGTCGCTTGTTTTCAAATGACCATTTTAAATACTGTAGTTTATTATCGAAGAAACCGCCGCGCACCGTCTACCATTGTTTCGATATAATGCTAGAATATAAATACGTTTCGTTACGTTATAAGAAAGATATCGATGAGATTTCGCGAATGAGTAAGATCGTCTACTATTGACAGCTGTTCTTCAACGAAACTTGCTACATTCCTCGTGGAACGACCATTTGCCGCGCTGCAAGCACGGATTTTGTTTAACGAACAATTTTACCGAGGTAGAGAAAACTTGCAAAGTTACTACACACAATTATCTCTCCGTGGATCTAGCCCGCCAACAGATTTCTTTGGTCGCAATGTTGCGACGGGTCATCGCGAAGTTTCGTTTTCTATTTTGTATCGATTTTGAAAAAAAGCTCTCGTACAAAACTTTTCTCTTCTTATCTTCCAAATCGAATCGGATCGGACGGGCAAGCTAAAATTCAAGATGAGCAGTTGCCGGTTGCATCATCCCCGTCCTCTGCTGTATCTTCTTGTACTCGACCGCAGAAACAGGAGATTAAGGGAAATACGAGCGTAGCGAAAAATCGCAAGAGATAGACTTACGAAACGTTAGACGCTGCGGCGTCTATAATAAATAGAAGAACATCCGCGACGCGGTCTAGAAGCTGTTTAAATGCTACCATTCAATTCCAGTCGAGCAAGCAGCTCGATACAATTATGACGACTTGCTCGCTTTTACGCTGCCGAAGAAAGTGTCTGTTCCGTGCACGCGTGCATACGATTACAATATTGACAGATTTCCATAGGCACCGCGAGTCCGAGGTTTCCCGCAGGAATGCCTCGAGTAGAATAGAATAGAATAGAATAGAGCAGAAGCAGCTGCGTACACGATAATTGACTTTAGACGGAAACGCGCGCGACGCTAAAACGTTTGCCGTTGCCTTGCCGAGGGAGGACACGGTCGCGCCACCGTCGACGTCGACGTCGGCGTCGGCGTCGGTGTCGGCGCGGTAACTCAATAGCATTTGAAATCCAGAACTATGAGAACAGGGAACAATCGTGAAAGCATCGCGGTAAAATTTCCTCTGATTGTTTTCGTAGAAAGTAAACCCAGTGGGAAGAAGATTCGAATTCTGGCGAGAGTACATGCTCTTTCCCGCGTTTCGAGAGGCCGAACAACGCGTAGGGAACACAAAAATCGGCCAGAACGAATGTGTTCGCGTTAACGGTTAACTGATCGAAACATTCCTAATACCGACTCGCAGAAGCAAATTAAATTAGCGGCCGTGCGGTAAAACGTCGATGAAAAAATACAAAGGTTTCTTTACACCGTCGTCACCGGCAGCTAAAACGTTGAAGATGAAACGGGTTGCTCGCGTTACAAGCATAGGAGAGTTATTCGTAACGCCCGTGCCGTACCACTTGCAGAGGCTGCTAATTTCTTCTTCGCATTTCATGAAGAATAAATGAAAGTTTTCAAACTTTTCCCGCGCGCGCGATACATTTCGTTTCGTTGCGGCGTAACCGAAGCCCGAGCTAATTAACGAGCTCCGACCGACTGAATAGAAAATACGATCGGGCAACGAGCTAAAAATGCGCGCACAATTTGATAAACTCAATTTGAAAGGCGAGCGAATGGAAACAGATTTATTTAGCCACACGATCGCCAAATTGCCGAACGATTTTCGACCGTTTCGCAGGCGCGTTTTTATTTTCGTTTATCATCCAAGTAGGAAATTGTTGTTCGCTCGGAAATAATTACTCCGCGATGTTACGTTGTACGAGAGCACGCGTAATAACACACCGCTCTTCGTAAACTCCGTAACGTAATCCTGACTTATGAATCGATCAGTCATCTTCTCCGGACGTTCTGCGCGAGCCTCGAGCCACGAGCATCGAGCCTCGAACCTCGAACCGCTTTACGATCGCATGCAACAGAAGAATGTATCCGATTCGATTTTATCGAGCGTTCATCTCAAATTTCGAGCAACTTCGGAGTTCGCTCGAACAACGAGTTTAAGGCAGGTTTAAGACCCTGGTGGAAGGCGCGACTGCATAGTTGCGCAACGCGAAACCTGGTAACCTTTTGCGATTCGATGCACCATCGGGATAAGATAATATGCGGGTGCTCGCGCGTGCTCGCGCGTAGACCGTAGGCCGTTTTGCAGAATAGTCCTTGCAAACGGCGAACAGTTCTTGTAAAAGTCGAATGTTCGATGATCAGGTCACGGTGGTAGAACGGCGGTGCGTGATGTTCATGACAAGTCGCATCTCCCATTGCGCAAAATATTTCTTTGGTAATAAGAGCGTTAAAAATGTATAAATTATACCGAATTTTCTCTTTGGAAAAGTTTGCGTGCACAAACCTACGGGCGAGACGAAATTAGGCTGTTGTCTATCGAGCATTGTTTCCATTAATTAAGCTTGATTCTTTCTTAGAATGTTGCCGCTGCTTCGAGCAATCCGTCTGGCCGAATATATCGTTTATTTGTGAAAGCGAAGTTTTCTGCAGAGCATTCGTACACCTAGCGAGTCAGGGTGCACATCCGATGCCGAGAGGGACCAGTTTTTCACCAGAGTCGAGTAAAATTTTATTCGAACGACTAACGAATCAAATTTGATTCGATGCTATCGATGAATACAAAATGTGTCCAAATGGGACGATAACGAGCTTAGCGTCCGGACGTTCGTGATCCCACTTATCACTTCGGACAATGGTCAGTCTCTTTGAATACGGATAATTCTTGTTATTCGCGATTTTCGAGCAAACTTTTAGACCACGAAGAGAAGACAAATGGAGATGACCCGTTTAGACCCGTCGTCGATGAACCGTTGGTCACGGCGAACGCTTGGGAGTTGAGAGCAAAAACTTGGAAATGCGACGGGCGACCGGTTTCAATTCTCGCTATCGAGAAAGGAAACATCGACTTTCTTCCTGTCTTTCTTTCCGTCTCTCTTTCTCCGTATTTCGTCCCTCCTCTCTCTCTCTCTCTCTCTCTCTCTCTCTGTCTCTCCCTCTCTCTCCCTGCGTGTCCGCGTCTCCCTTCCTCTCCGGAGAAGCTTTTCGCCACTGTCTTTCTTTCGAACGTACAAATTCCCCCTCTTACTTTTCGCAGCTCGTTGTGCGCGGATCGAAGCGACAATTACTTGGTCGTTGTTTTACTCGGCTCGTGTCGTAACATTAGCTTCGTTAATTTTCAACAGTCAGCGGCTTTCGATTCTCGGTTTTTCCTTTGCTTGATTCCGGCTGTATCGCAACGGGTTTCTGATCAACACCGTTTTTTGCGGGACATTCGGCAAGATCCTTCTCTAATTTCATACACCCCATTGAACAGGAGATACGGAACTGGGACGCGGGAGGGGTAGGGAGAGAAAAAGATTCGGTTGAACAGGGCTCACCGAATGTAGGATGGTATGCAAATACGTTTGAGAAAGAGACTTTGGAGATGACGAGAAAGAGTCAATAGCCAAGAGCCGAGAGCCAAGAGCCGAGAGCCGAGAGCCGAGAGCCGAGAGCCGTGAGCAGCCGTGAAAGGGAGAGAGGGAGAGACGGAGAGAGAGAGAGAGAGAGAGAGAGAGAGAGAGAGAGAGAGAGAGGGAGGAGAGGAAAGGAAAGGAAGGAGAGATCGAACTTGCGTAAAGAATGTTTGCGCGTATATCCGCGATGCACGCCCGAAGAGAGGCTACTTTCTTGAACCGAAGAAAGCCGTCTACCTACATTGTAAGTGGGAGTAGGTTAGGTTCCATTGCATGGTTGGGTGCAAGGAAATTTTAGCTTCCCGTATGCAATCGAATAGGGACCACGAGAGCTTACATAATTGAAGGGTCTGCGTGCTCGTGGCGCGCGGCCTGTACCCTCTGTTCAGGGTTCGACGGAGATTCTGCTCTTAGATTTGATCGCATGTTTTTGCACGATCGATACACCCCTCTAATAATTCGTCGACTCGCTAAAATTGACGGGATGAAACTGTTACCGGCAAAGTGGATGTCATACAAGTTTTGGAGGTTGGCGTGGGGGTGTGGACGCATGCAACGCGCGCGAAAGGGCAAAAGGAAGGCAATCGAGTTCGCGTAACAGTAACGGCAACAGCCGAGCTGCTTTTTCCTAGGCGCGAGAACGGCTCGAGTTTCACAAATGCAGTTTCACGTGCATTTTTTGTTCGGTTGGATTCTTTTGCTTTCATTGTCAGAGTCGCGGTAGCATTTTCTGCGCGTAAGCACACACGAGAGGCATCATCGTGGTCGCAGGAGGTCGTCGGGAACGACGCCCCTTTTCCGACCGGAATCAACTTTTTCGTCCTTCCTAATCGGAGGTTCAAAGTCAAGTTATAGAAATTAATCGTAGTCTTGCCTCCGACATCGACGGCACCGCGTCAACACCGGTGAATCATTGACGACGGCGACGATGACGACGACGACTACGACGAGAAACGTAATTTGTTTGTCTCAGCGTAGCGAAATGCTGCGTCATCGACATCGTTCACCAGCGGCTGAGAAAAAGCGCAGGATGCACAGAGTTCGCGAACTACGGGCGAAAAAGAGACACCGAGAAATTTCTGTTTGCGCTTCTTGCGATTATTGAGACGATTTCGAAGAAACGGGGAATCGCGTCGGTTATCTCCGCCGATTGTTTGGAAATCTTGAACCGTTTCGGCCAGGTGATCCGTAAAACAGAGACTGATTTCTCCGGTTCTTACGACACCGATATATCTATCTGGCTACGCGTCTCGTTCGAAATTGTTTATTCTTCGTTTTGTCTAATGGAAATTCGATGCGCGGAATTAGGACTGCAATAATTTCGCGTAGGTATGCGCATGCGATCCGTGTTCTCGTTCTCCTACTTGCTATTTTTTCAGTGTTTCCGATGACTCCGTTTTCTCTGTCTCCACGCGTCAATAACCGTTTCTCCGAGAAACCGTTATCGGGTCGCTTAATCACTTATTGAGATCAAGTTGCTTCTGGTTAGGTGGATACCAGCAGAAACGAAGTCTCGTTACGGTGGTTATCCATCGTTCTTTCCTTTCTCGAAAGCGTCGGATTACCAATCTTTCTGCGGAAACTTGAAAATCTACCGGCGTCTTTGAAATTTCTCCGTCCGTAGCATACGCGTTGCCGGGTCTAGGCACGGCTAGGCGCGCACGGCTAGGCGTGTGCACGGCTGCTGCGTCGATACCGAGCTACGAACGATAGTTTTTAAATGGAAAACGGCCAGTGACCGGTAACGCTGGTAAATTAGCATTTCCTAGACGCTTTCTAGGTCCGCCCGAATGTCTCGTCTGGCGCGACGAAAATTGTGCAATTGCGATCTCTTGGCGAAAGTCAAATTACACGGTACCATTGTAGAATGTCGCAATGCGATTGAAACGATTGCCCAACGAAATCACCGTTTCGACGGGAATTTATAACCGCGGCAACGCGATAACGATCGAAGGGAGGACGGGTTTCGTTCTTCGTCTCCCCCCTTCGCACGCTGATCCGACTAGAAGCTTCTTCTTGCTCGAGAAATTTGAGAAGTTTTCTTCTTCGTAAAAGTACAATGTTGGATTTCGCGTACACTAAAAACGGTCGATCGTGGAATTCCAAGTTTCTCTTTCCCGCTGACAAGAAATAGAACGTGAATGCCGGATACTTGAACCTGTTATTAAAAGATTCAACAGCGGCGCGAAAACTCGATGATTGGAGAACGATGGCCGTACGGTCCCCGACCAAGCATCCGTCGAAACCAATTACGATAAGCGTACCTTACGTTGCGCACGATTTCGGCGAGTTCCAATTTCAATTTCACCCTTTTGTCATGAAATTAGACCGACGAAGAGCATGGATAAACATGAAGATTGTACCCCGATTTCTATTGCAGCGTTCACAGATTGAGAATGAACGATCAGAAAAATCGCGGAGGGACGCGGACTGGTGCTTCCACGAAGCCGAGGATTGCGTCCATCGTTGGAAATGACCATGAGCGTGGCTGTCGCCCCGGGTAGCCTCGGTGCACCTCTATCTATGCTCACGCCAAACATGTATCATCTACAGCAGGGGTTAAATACAACATCGGCCTCGCCCACTTCCGAAAAAGTAAGTGTCGCGCGGTTATTCCGATTTGATTCCAGCAGCACTGTTGGCGGCTCGTATCGGTGCTGCCGATCGGTGGATGCAACGATCGCTACTATAGTGAAATAGCTCGAGTAATCGCGCTAGTGATTACGATTCGAACCGAAAAGTTTGATATTTTGCTAGTTGATAATTATTCGTAATAGATTCTAGAAAATACTTTTTAACGATTACAGATTACGAAATGCAATCGTTGTGACCGATTTCTTCTAGCAGCGATTAATCAATCAACGATTACTTTTCTCAGTAACTGTTGTTCGAACGCGCGCAAGTCGAACATATTCGGTTGCTGAAATCAGAAGAGACCGACGCGTCTCCGTTTTAAGATGTTCTTATACCGCTCGGGCGTACGTGTTCACGGGTACACCGTATACCGTATGCCGTATGGCGTATGGCGTATGGCGCATGGCGTATGCCGTATACCGTGTACACATTATGCCGAGAAGAAACCCTGAAACACGAAACGCCTGGACAAGGACGCGCCAGCTCTTCCGATGATGTAAGAGTACTCGCGTGGTACTGGCGGTTTAATTCGTCCAACTCTTTCACAAAGGCTGACGCTGGTCAGGTTTTACGCGAAAACCTGACTCGGCCGACAATGCCGAATGCTCGCCGGACGCGTCTTCTTCCGTTCCAGTCGGCTCGAACCGAGGCGGACGCGGTCTCTCCGGTGTCTCCAGTTTCGCTGTCGCGTCGAACGGCAGCGCGTCGTGCAAAAACAGAACGGGTTCGCGGCGTTCAACGTTGCCCTTTTGGATAACGATCTTGGTTCGCTTCCAGAGGAAGCCGTCCTAACGTGAGCGAGCCGTGGAGCAATACTGTTAGCCCGGCGAGGCTGCCCGCCGAGGTGCCCGCCGAGGAGCCCGCCGAGGAGCCCGCGACCATTCGTCTCGCGAGACGGGGAGAAGCGAAAGGGATAGGCGAGACCCGCGAGACGATTTTTAGTTATGTACGCGCGGCTTGGAGATTCCTGGGACAGAGTTCTCGAATCGATTATGAAACGAGAGGTATCGAGCGGCGCGGCGGGCAAGTTGCAATAAAATGTTGATACGCAAAGTCCACGAATACTTGCGCGTTACGAGTCTGCTTTCTTCGCGTTCTGCAGTTTATATAATCAGTCGACTATGAGTATTTCTTAGTGTGCCCACCTCTCCGCATTGCGTTAAATGCTTCCGACAAGGTAGTAACAGACTCGGAATTATGTACCTACTCGTATGTATGTACGGACGACGTTGAACCGGTTTTGCGTTTGGCCCACATCGGTATGTCGCGATAGGACTTTCGAGGCATCGCGTCCCACAAATATCTACTCTCTTGGCGTTCGCATTCGCATCCGCGTTCGAACGAGAAAACACGGTTTCATCGATGTTTCCGGATCGTTTTTTTTTCGATCGCGACTACCTCCGGAAACGCGCCGCGCGCATCGTACATCGTGCAGAGGGAATCTGTCCGCCGAACGAATACTTAATACTTAAAACTTTGTAATAATTACAACTTGTTCAATGTTCTTACGTTTTGCGGATCCTGAGGAAATTGAGAAGATGCGATCGATTCGTGTGAAAATTAATTTTCAAACCCGAGCAAATAATTTCGTCGAAAGTGTCCAGCCGTGTCCGAGATTCGGGGCTTTCACTGCCCGGCACCATACGGTTCCTCCTGCCGAGACTTTCGGGCGTACAAGCCGCGTGCTGCTGCAATTATTTTCTCAATGTTCCGCGAGCAGTGCATCCAGCTCCGTCGTCCGCACCCTGAAATGCTGGGCAATACCGGCACGCGTCCGAAAGCCACGACGAGACCAGTTTCCAACCGTTTCTGCTAGTCGCAGCTTTCTTTAAAAGCGCAAATAAATTTGTACGATACGGCATCGGAAGAATCTACGATAAACATTACACTTTTGTATAATACGGAAAATATTGAAATTCGAAGCGAACACTTTCGGCTGAAAAGCAAATCCCAAGTCGCAAATTCCGGCGCCGTCCGACAATGAGTACAGCCTGCGGGGATTGTGTAACCGTAGCCTCGTGTCGGCACAGACGAGTACTATGATGCATCTATGGTGCATCCGCCGTGACCCCGGTGCATGCGCGTGCACCCATGTCGTTCCCGTATAAGATTTCATCGCGATAACGTCCGTATCTACTTATCTTCGATCGCACAGAATCGAATTGCGTTCGATATTTCGGCGTGTTATCGATCGCTCTCGCCAAAACGAGATCTACCACCTTCGTTGCCTCTGTCGATTCTTCACCTCCCTGATTTTTTCGCGGACGTGCTTTCGAAAGCGAACGCGGCGCGTTTTGCGTCTTTCCGACTTGAAAATAGCTATTTTTATCGCGCTCGTTCGGAACGATTGTGTTATCGGATGGATTCGCGGTTGGGGAAAACCTCGGTGATCGCTTCCCATCGTCCTTTTTCCTCGTAGTAACACACGGAACGCCGAAAGTAATCCGTTTCCAAGTTGAAACGCGCGGACTGCAAAAGAAGGAGAAAAAGAAGGAGATGGAGAAGGAGAAGGAGAAGAAGTCTCGTTTCGTTCGACATTCGCAACCAGAGCCACCGAGTTTTCACCGATCGCCGACGTGTTAAGTAGTGCATATATTTCTCGTCGAAAGAACCTGCATTTTCGATCGCACACGCAACTCCGGAATTTCTAACTACGATGAATAACATCGCGTAGCAATTCGAACGTACAATAATTTTCTGTCGATTGTCGGCGATCGTCGATCGCGCGTCTATTATTAGTCGATTCTGCATAAAGGCTGACGATACAAAGGATCGTTAATTGTTGCGTCGGTAAGCGTTACCAACGACGACTCTGCGAGCGAGTCGATGTTAATCGCATATCGGTCGGTGCTAATCGCGACATTAGTTTCGTAGGAACAAAAGAAAACGAATAGCTGAGAATATTATTCGCCCACGGAGTTCGGCAACGTCGAAAGTTCGTAAGCCACGCTCCGTTGTTCGCGAAACGAAACGTACGAGTTCATAAATCGAATCGAGTTATTTCCGTTTACGTTGCGAACGATTAGTAATCGCATTACGAAAAGCCAACTGGTCAGTTTCTAAATATAGCGGTGCGAACGTAATCGGAGGGGATTTAATCGTCGATCTTAAGGGAAGGAAGGAGCGTGTTCGGGTTTCGTCACGGACGGCGTTCGACTGAAAATTACAAAATTTCTTGGTTGCTTGCGTTTGATCGCGGGAAACGATGGGTACTCGCGTGCAAGATCAAATTCACCCTTCGAACGAAAGGAAAGAGGAATGAACAGATTAGAGAAGAAATTGCGCTTTCGCAGTCGCGAAACATGCAGTTTGATTCACGAGGAACGCATCGAGGGGAAAAGGAAACGACGGGACGCGGTTCGACGCGGGCACGATAGTGCGCCGGTACTGCGCCGAGAGTGTGCTTGCTTCTCTTGCGAAAAGGGAAACAGAAATACGTACGTGCACGTACACGCGCGCGTATT
Organism: Augochlorella aurata; assembly: GCA_028455555.1. Classification (NCBI taxonomy): domain Eukaryota; kingdom Metazoa; phylum Arthropoda; class Insecta; order Hymenoptera; family Halictidae; genus Augochlorella; species Augochlorella aurata. Next base: position 15,573,517 of record CM052160.1, on the reverse strand, counting down.
CTTTCTCGCGCGCACAGAGAGAAAGAGAGAGAAGAGAGAGAGAGAGAGAGAGAGGGAGAGAGAGACGCGAAAGAGAGAGGCGGAGAAGAAGAAGAAGTCACGCGAATAGATGTCCGTCTCTTGAGGTCATCTTGATCCAAGGCTTGACCATACGGGGGTGAAGGGGAAAGTCGACTTCTCCTTTTTTATGCTCGAAAGGTTTCCTCGATTTACGCGTCCGACGGCACGGAGAGTAATTATTCGTTTCCAATTCGGTCCGCGACGATGAATTTTCGTGAAAGAATCGAGCGGTTTTAGGAAAGTTCCGAGATCGAAAGCAATTCCTTCGAAGCGGTACAAGATTCCTTTAATTTTGTCAGCCAATCGACCTTATATGTTTGCCAATAGATTCTATTCCAGGTGATGTTAACTTCAACATGAAAATTGCTGGAGCTGTATCTTCGAGGAAACAGCAGGCGCAAGCTGTTACGTTGGCAAACGACTACGAAAATTACCGGTTCGATGTTTTTATCATTTTCTAACGATTAACGTTTAATCGTGTGCGGTAGACGCGCAGCTGGACGCGTACCAGCAGTCACAGAAGAGGCAACAATGCGACTTGGTCGAAAGCATTCGAGCGATTAGATCGGAAGCAGAAGCGCGACGTCTGACACGGGTCGGAAAAGAAGCTAGGCAAACGGGTCGATTCGAATCGATTGGATGTGTCCGTTAGCCGCGCGCAGATTTCACCAACCGGGAAAAATCGTTCGAAATGTCACTGGACTAAAACCTGTAATGCTCGTCTGAAATTTTGTCGGCTACGCCCGTTCTCTCGTTGCACCTGCGATATCTGTGCATTTGTACGACCACTGCGACTCCCGACTTGCATGTGTACGCACACTCGTCGAGTGTGTCGAGTGCTCCTACGTTAGTTTTCTTGTTGTTTTTCGACCAACCGGCCGAGCGTATAGGCCGCTCCTCTTACGTGAGGTTCTGGAACGAGACTTTTACGAAAGTCCAGCATCGACGAGAAAGTAAAGCATATCGAGTTTGCCCCGGGCTGTCTATCTGCTCCATTTTCCGACCTCGTGCGCCCGCTCGAACGTCCGCGCGCGCTCTCGAGCACCGCATGCGATAGGACGTCGTATTCGATTCGAGAAACAGCATCTCGCACCTCCTCGAACGATCCGCAAAATCTGTTGCTTCGTGAACCTTCGTGAAACAATGGGCCGGTATTACAAACGCCAACAACAAACAGTTGCTGCATGCCCCCGTTAAGAATTCTGTTCACCATATCGAGACATCCTGTTGAAATCGAAAGCTTCGCGCACGCGTCCTTCCTTCGATATTACGATTATAACAGAATTCGTGATCGGCGACAGGAACGCGTGCCGTATATTAACGACGTCTCCAAAAGTGGAAGCTATACGTCTACAGGATGGCCCAAAAGTCGCTCGGCCATTTCAACGGACCATTTCGATTGCTATCGCTCGTTGCTCGGTGACGCGAGCAACTTTGTCTTTCTAACAAATTTCCACGCGTTACACGTTTGATTCGTTTGAAACGAAACGAAAAAGATTTGGAAACGTCGATTCCGATCAAGCTATCGGGGCGACGAGTTTCGGGCAACCCTGTATAACGTAGGTATACGATGCACGCGTTCTTTACAAGCGTACATTTCCATCGTGCGCATAATAAACACCGAGGAACGTCTCCCTGAATAATCGTATTCGAAGCGAGGAGATTTATGGCGGTTGACGAACAGCTGATTTCGAGCGGTTGCGTGCCGAAGCAGACTCGGCCCGACGACGCGCGTACCCTGCAAGTTCGTAAACACTCTCGACGCGACGTCGAGAGCTAACGCCGCGACAAGTTGCGCCAATAATTAAGAAACGTTTGAAATACAAAGGTGAAAACCGTGTGCCAATACTGTGTTCGTTTTAGAGTTACGACACGCTGAGCAAAGGGAAAAAGTCGTGGAGCGTTCGACTGGGCCTGTCGCGGCAGAATCAGAGCACCGATGATCCCGCGAAAGGCTGGGGGACGATAAGCGGCGGTAGCAGGTTCTCGCGACAAATGATCTACGGCGATCCATGGCTCTATGGAACGGTCCGATCGTCGAGGGCTGGCCACGAACCACGAGGCTTCGTAACACCACCGCCGCCGCCACCCCCGGGAGCACCGATACTGATAGTATGCTCCTGCCCGGAGTTTCTGAGCGGCACCACCCGGAAGTTCGGCAACTGCCGCAAGTGCGGTGGTCACCGATTGACTGGTCTACCTTTAGGAGGAACATGCCGACTTCCGCAGATTTCCTCGAGATCGAGGCCCAGCCTTGCGGGTAAATCGTCTCGTCTTTCTCTCGATAATCTTCTTGTTAAACGTTTATCCGCCGGGCTCGTAAGATCCTACTAACCATCGTCGATCCCCTTTTCTCTAGTCTGTTGTCGCGCCTACGCCTGGAAGGAAATGCGAGTAAGGAAACAACGGTGTCTTCTTTGAGAGATCGATTAGAACCCTTCGAATAATATCTGCTAAACGAATGCTCGCGTTTGCAACGTGTTGTGATAAACAGTTTCGTTCGTTACGCACGAACTAGGACGATAGTTTTTATTCCGTCTACGAGCGTAACATATGACACACGACTACGCCTCGGATAGCTAGCGCAGCGAACTAGAGTAGGATAGAATAAAGTACGATGAAATTTGCAGGAGTGCTAAGGCCCTCGACAGACGATCCGTACGATCAGATGCGTCGAAGTCGGCTGGTGGAACCAAGGACGAGGGCCCGGAGTATATCGCCTCACCGGCCGTTGTCTCAACGAGATGCTCGGAGTCAGAGCGTGGCGCGGAATGCGAAAGAACGAAAGGGATCGATCGAGACTACTTGCTCCAAGTCCGAATGGTTCGACAAGGACTCGGCAGTCGCCGGTTACGAGGAAGCATCGCGTAAGCTACGGCCGAACTATGCCGGTGTAATGTCGAGGAGGGACGAGTGGCTCGCGGAGGAGCCGCCGCCATCGCAGATACCGACCTCGACGCCAACGGCGACACCCTCGGCATCGCCGTCGCCCTCGCCGTCGCCAACGACTCTGCGAAACCGGTCGTGCTCGATGACGACCGGTGCCGTTCGACTGGCGCGGATACCGAGGAAGATCAGAGACACGAGAAACGATTGGTCGGACAGCGGACCGGCGAAGACGCAAGAACAACCCGGCCAGGTGAAAATCAACCAGGACGAATGGAAAGTGCGACCGTCGAGCAGCGGCAGCGGCGCCGGCGCCGGCAACTCCAATGGCAACGACAACGGCAACGGCAACGCCGACTCGAGACGAAGTATTCTCGAGTGCGACGTGAATCCCTATCTCTTGTTGAAGAAACAAAAGGACGAGGACGACCTCAGCGACGATCTGTCGGACAACGCCCTCGAGCAAGACGACGCGAGGCCGCTCTCCAGCCTGTTCGATTCCTCGAAAGTGAAATCGATCGAGAGGATACCGAGCAGAAGCGCTGTCGCGGAGATCGGCGGTCAGAGGATTAGGGTATTCAACGAGCCGCGCGAGATCTCGGACGAGGAGGACGTTTTGCCTGTGACCAGGATTCCCATACCAAAGGTTTCACCGAAGCGACCACCGAGAAGACTGAAGGAAGCCAAACAAACGATCAAGAGTATTCTGAAACGGGGCAAGGTGCTCGAGACCAGGAGGAAGAACGTCCTATTCAACGTCGATAACGTTATATTCGCTCCCGAGAAACCCTCGGAAGCGATACGGTTGTCCTGGAATCGACTCGGCAGGATCGCGACTTGCGTCTCGAACGTAGAGGAACGAATCGACGACGAGTCGGAGGAAGAAGACGACGAACACGAACACGAATCTGGACACGAACAGGAGCAACAGTATATACAACAACAACAACAGCAACAACAACACCAGCAGCAGCAGCAGCAGCAACAGCAACAACACCAGCAGCAGCAACAACAACAACAGCAACAACGCCAACAGTTGGAAGAGAGGGCACCGCCAACGACTAACCAGGAGCAGAGGGAAAAATTTAATTTTATTACCGTTCCGAACATCAGGGACCCAAAAATCGATAGAATTAGATTAAAAGAGCGCAAGATTTCGCCGGACGTGTACCAAATGTACCCTCCTCGCTCGGAAGGAAACGGAAATAGGATGGACAAGTTGTTTCCTCCGGTTTCTCACGCGGAACTTACACCCCCGTCGCGAAAAAAGGAAAACGTCGATGCGTCGCAAAAAACCGAAGACCCTCGGGAAAATAACTCGCACCGTACCATTTATCCGAGCAACCTTAAAACCGCGAAGCATCAGGATGAACAAAACAACAGGATAGAAGAGAAGAGTCTAACCTGTGTGGGCGAAACTGAACGAACTTGGCTCGAGAAACCCAAAGATCGTATTCCAGGCATTGCTGTCGACGAGAAAGATCTGATATTAAAGTCCGAAGGTAATATTTACCCATTCCAATTCAATTTGTTGCTATCGAATCTTTCAAGTAATTGTATTAACGTTTCTGTTACAGAATCCAACCAGTTCCGTAAGATTTTACCGATTACGAATATGTACAAATAGAATACTGATCACAAATATTGAAATTAGAATAGCATTTTTTCTAAAAAATATAATTGCTACAATTTACTAAGCACTATTCACTGAATTTGCAGAAAACTCGAAGAGGTCGTTCTTATCGCGCAGCCAAAGCGAACGATCGCACAACAGACCCGAAGTTTCCGCTGGGAATGTACTTTTTCTGGACACCATGCGTCTTAGTCTGTCCAGGAAAATGAAGGAGGCGTCGTCCACGTCGGAATCCGAGCGAACGACTCGTCCGGAAGATTCGTCCGAATCCGTAAACGGAATCGAAGAAACAAGATCCGGGCATCGTTTATCGGCTGCAATAGATATCGAACAAGTTCCTAAAGAAATAGAAAAAGTCGCAAATGCGATAACGGTAGTCGAAACGGAGATAGAAGCATCCAAGGATATTCGAAGCCACATCGAGGAAAAGAATGTTCAATTCCGGCGAATGAGACCAACCAGTTGGTCCCCGCCACCTGGAAAACAGAAATATCATCGAACGATCGATGGTTCGGATGCCAAGCTGAAAGAGATGGGCCACTCTTGGTCGGAACGAAGCAGTCCTACGCTGAAAACCACGTGGAAAAGATCAAATTCTTACGGATCTTCGAAAATTGAAATTGGATCGCCGACGACGGAGAAGAATGTGTATAAAATTGCAGTTAATCCTCGGGCTTCTCCGCTCGTCCATCGACTTCAAATCGGCCCGGGTACTAAAGGGGCAAGAAGAACGTCGATTCTGATCAATGGAGATCCGACACCGACTACAGAGACAACATCTGATAATAAAGTGACCATTAGCGTCGGTGGAGAGGACAGCGTTTACAACCCTACCGTGATCTCTGTAAATTTGGAAAACCCACCCAAGATAAAAAGCTCGGCAGAAAATCGCACTCTTGTTATATTGGATAATTATAAGTCGAACATCGTCGTCGAAACTAGCAAAGAAGATTCAAAGTCATCGAAAACAGACTTAGAGCAAACTATAAAAGACGAATTCTCTCGAGAGTCGAGCAAAATGTTGCCAAATGTTCCAGACGGGTCTATGGTATCTCCCATATGTACAGTTGCCATGGCATGCGCGGACGTCGAGAAGCAAATGAAATCGAATATCGACACTGGAAAACTTGCTACGCTCGAGAATAACCCGAAATTGCCAGCAACTAATAATCCGGATCTTCGGGTGGAACGAACGGAGAAGAAGAATCATCTAAGAAAAGAAGAAGACGCTTCTCCGTCGTCAAAGACTTCCGAGCTGTCGAAGGAAGCGTTGATTTCGAAACTACTCGAGGACTCGCTGCGAAAAGCCCGGGAAAATGGAGAAATACTCGATGAAAGTAGCGGCGAAGCGATCCTGAAGATTCTGAAGCAAAGTTTGCTGAAGAGCAACGAATACGAAAGTTCCGAATCGACCCTCGAGGCAAATTACTCGAGAACGTCTAGTTTAAACTCCGACGGTGACTTCATCTCGACGAATCTTTTCCTCGAGGAAAATCCTTACGAAGTGATCAAGGAGCCGATTTACGAGGAGATTCCCGACGAACCTCCGCCTTTGCCGCTGAGCCCACCACCAACCGAAGACTATTTAAAGGACAGGATATACTTTGGAGACATCGCCGATTATTATACGAGCGCAAAGAGTAGTTCCGAACAGTTCCTTCGTTCGTACTTGGTCGATGATATGTACAAAAAGCCGAATTCCGAGGATCTTACGGAACGGGAGACTTACCTTTCCAAGAGTCCCGAGAGCTTTTTCAAGAAAATGTCCATATCGCCGGAGGAGGAGCAGATTTCGAGCAAATTCGAGTTGCTCAACTTTCTAATGGATTCGAAAGATCGAGCGATATCGATCGAAGGCGAGGACGAAGAGGACGACGAGGACGATGACGAGGAAGATACCGAAGGAGATTTGGAAGCGTTGTACGAGCAGAAGGAGACGAGCCTTGGCGATCTGAGCTCGAAGAGCTCGCAAATCTCGAACGTATCCGACAGCAGTGAGGAATGCAACATCATCTTGACCAGTTCATCGGAAACGTCCAAGGTCGGTCGAAATTCGTCTATCGGAGACGAATCAATCCGCTACCCGATCAAGTGAGAAAACGATTATTTTTCTAGACGCGAGCTGTCGATATCGAAAGGACCGATAGCGGAGTGGGCTCGGAAAGCAGTCAGGCTAGCAGCACCCGAGGCGTGCCACGACGTTGGCGTGTAGGAAACATTTCCTCCGGACCAGGAAGTCTCTTCAGTGGAATCCCGCAAGTGATCTCCGGCGATTCAAAGCTCTGCGAGGACTGCGAACAGCGTTTGGATCCTTTGATAACAGACAGGTGAGAGTCAACATTTGGTAAACAAACATTTTCTACGGATATCGTACCAGTAACATTATATTATACAACTATAATATTAAGTTGTACGTATATTATACGACAATGGTGATTTTACGCAGACTACGGTAATGTATACGCGACAACGGGACAAACAGCGTAATAAATCCAGGAACCACTGAATTTCGCTTTCTCTTACCATTGATTCAGTTAACCGCAAGAAGCGAAAGTTTTCTTACTAAATATACTGTGTCAACGTTGAACCAACTGCAGTGCCAAAATCGTTGTGATACTATTTACCGCGTATCCCATAGAAACACATCAAATTTCAAAGCCATCAAATAGAAAGATTTTTTTAAGGTGTGAAAAATACGCTAAATATCTACAGATCTAACAATATCGTATGTATTGTACATAGAGCCGGAGCAGTTGAATTGATTGTTCGATATTCGAATTGCTTTCGCTCCTCCCGTTTCATACGTTTTCATATAATATTATGTACAATAACGATGAGTATTTTCTAGTGGTGTAGTGTACGCACCCTTTGTATGCAGAAAATGCGCGAAAAAGAGGGTGGAGCGCAAAGAAATTATCACGGAAATCGTGGAGACCGAACAAAAATACGGAAGAGATCTACAAATCATACTCGAAGAATTCCATAGACCAATGTTCAGGGCCGGTCTTCTCACTTCGGAGCAGCTGACAGCAATATTCCTGAACGTCGAAGAGCTTTTGGAACACAATCTTGTCCTTGCGGAGAAATTAAAGGATGCCGTGGAATTGGCGCAGGTACGCATTATTCTATGGTGTGCACAGTAATAGAGAAGTGGAACACTCCTTTCTTCTACATTTCTTATTGTTTCAAGTTCAAATTTTCTACAGCTTAATAATCGAAATTCTAAACAGGAATCTGGGGACGAAGATCTTTTAACGGTGGACGTAGGGAAGATCTTTCTCGAGTCTGAACGGATGCTTCACGCGTTTGAAAGTTACTGCACCCGTCAAGGAAGCGCAAGTTTGTTGCTGCAGAATTTGGAGAAAGAAAAAGAACTGCTGCGTATCTTTCTGAGAGTCTCGCAAATGGAAAACACTGTTTTACGTAGGATGAACTTGAACTCGTTTCTCATGGTAAGATCCGACAAGGAGCATAGAAAGATCTACAATTTTTGTTTGTTTCACGAAAGTTGTCCAGTTGCAAATATATGTAGATTTAATTACTTATTCTTCGATCAATTGTGACGAATTTTGTACATGCTCCGACTGCTGTTTGATTACCCAGTATACCGAAATGCATCGATATACACCGGGTTGCTCTTCACAGGCGAAGAAATCAAACAACAGGCGGAGTAAAGGAAAGGTTTGAAACTACTGGCAGAACAATTTTATAAGAAATAATTGAAGTTACAATAAAATAGCAACTTTTTGAATTCTGTTTAAGGTTCCTGTTCAAAGAGTTACGAAATATCCTCTTCTATTAGCACGGCTGTTGAAAGCCACGCCATCAGTTAGACCAGATATACAAGAAGCTAAAGAAAGACTGAAGCAGGCTCAAGCCAACATAGAGCTACATTTAGAACATATGAATGCTGTAAATATTTTGTTCGCTTCATATATTATAAACATTTCAAATATTATATAATTAATAATTACTCGTTTAACACGTTCATGCCGGTATGAACAGTGTTACGGTTCAAAGCAAGAAAAGCGCCGGCGTGAACGTGTTAAAACTGATCAGACGTTGGCTCATTAATGCAATTATTTCAATGACATTATAATAGGAAGCTAAAGACGTGACTTCGACGAAGCTTTGGAGAAGAATTTCTATCATACAGAACGGTAGACGGCTAATCGGTGAGCAAGATATGGTCAATATAAAGTTAAGGAAGGTAATTATACATTATTTTCATGGTTTATATATGATTTGCATGGTTCACAATCCGATTCGCTAGTTTTACTGTCCTTGGGCATTGTATTTATTGCAACAGATGGCCGTAGAAGTATTAGAATGGGCTCACGAAGAAGCCAGATTTGTGTTGGAGGGACGTCTTTTGGTTGCTCAGCCAACCGATAATAATTGGAGACGAGGACGAACGGTTAAGCTTGCTCCTGTTACCGCCATGTTGGTTACCAATGGCAAAGTAAGTTAACAGTTTATACAGTCGTAATACTCTACTTTCTGTGAATGAAACGAAACTTGATATTTACAGCCAAATACAGAAGATGTCGAGTTCAACGACGACTCTCTCTTCCCAAGGTACATTGGTATCAAAGAAGCTACCCTCTTGTTAGTCAAAGAAAAATTCGGGCGGTATTCCTTGCTACGTGTAAGCGATTCTGACAGCTTAGTTCTCATTTTATTTGGATTCTGCGTCGAGTTGCTACCAAGTCGTATATTCCATTGAACAATCTATTTGTTTTAGGAACCACTGTACCTCGATAAATGCATCGTATGTTGTGAAACAGATCTTGAAGATTATTTTGAAGTTCAAGAACTGTATTCCAAAGAAACATTTATATTCAAGGTACTCATTTGTGTATTTTTCACATTCGTAAATCGCAACCAATCTGTTGCCTACAAAAAAGAAAATTCGTGTCCACTGTTCAAAGTTTCTAGAAAGAAATATAATTGTAAAAGGAAAACATCGGTTTCTGTTATAGGCTGAAGATGGAGCGAGAACGAAAAGATGGTGTAGGACGTTGCAAGCTCATGCACAATCTCTTGGTGCCTGGCGGAAACGTCGTGGAGCATTACCGAATATCATGATATGTGGGGTCGTAAGAAATTGACAGATAATTTGACCAATTGCGCGTATAGAAAACCGATGATAGAGTCTACAATGTATAGTCGTTATTTAAAGGTGATTATATTCCTAAATGCGCAAGCTTCTTTGCGTACGCTGAATAGCGCAGTCGATTCAACGAGCGTATATGATCTCCAGATAAATTAGTAATGATTTGTCGAGGAGAAAGTGTCGGACCAAAGGATTTCCACCACTCGTTGACCATATTTGTTTACGAGTAATACGAAAATCTCTAGTTCTCGCCAAACGCAGATTCTTTTGCGTTCGGTTGCAGTACGTTGCGAAAAGTTTAAACTTCCTGTGTCGCTGTACTCGAAACTCTACTTACGAATGACCTTGGAACGCACAAACAAAAGGAATCTACTCTTTCTTTTTCCCTCCTGATTCGGTAAATCACGTATACACAGGGTAAATGATTGTCCTCGTTGTGTACAGGACAATCTCTTGTTTGTAATTACATTTGAACCGAAAGAGCAAGTACCAGCTGTGATACTGACCGGTTATTGGTACTTTCTTCGGACAATATAAAATTTATACCACGGTACAAGACTCGTTGGCTTTTCTTCCTATTATATTTTCTTAAGTCACATTTATATACAGCGAGAACATCGATAATAACGTGTAAATAATATTAAAGAACGGGGTAATAGGGTTGACGCATTTTGTACCTATACAACAGAGCCAAGAAACTGCCAAATGTTTCATAAGACCGGGCTTCATTTTATGATTCATCCATCAATTAATATATTATTTCACGACTATTCCTTAAGTAATTACAATTAACAGTATTTTATCGCGTCTAACACACACACACACACACACGCAATGAAAATTGTACATTGTATAATAGTATAATTTTATTTAAAATCTAAGCCATATGTTTGTATATAATTGTATGTATATTTATACCAAAATCAGTTTTAGAAACATACTTGTTATATTAAAACCAGCATTCAATAAAAATCAAATATACTTGTACGCATCTCTGTACCGTGTATGCAGAAACGACATTCTATGAATTAGGAAAACAAAATTCAGGTTTGCGTGGTAATAACGGTGACGGTGGGGAATCTGTAAAGTCATATGACGGTTCAGTGTGTATGAGACATTGAATGTAAAAATATTTTCAACGTTTCAAATTAAAATAATATTTTAAAATTAAAAGTTGTTTAATTATTACATGCACCCTTATTTTAGAACAAATTCTATGTATGAAAATTATTGAAGATCTATTTTACGCTGTTTCAGTAAAAATACATAAAAATAATAGACTTCAAATGATTTGCATTGGAAAAATTGGAATGTTTAAAATGAATCCCTAAACTTTAAGGCGAGGACAGATATGCATACATACTCGTATTACCACTTCTCTACGCGACTTCAAATTTCTTGGTACATACGCACAAAACACGACGAGCCAGGAGGTATTCAACAAGGGCAGATCTATACATATAGTTTTCGCAACGTGAGGAGAACAATGCTCTCCAATCACTCGTAGTAGAGGGTAGCGATGCGATAAGGTAGAGCGATGAAGTTACCAACAAAATTAGGCGAAGTAGACACAGATCCTATCCTATACTTTCCTCAACGAGAGCTGCCACAAAATGTAAACAGCTGCATGCGAGCGACGCGTAATCGGGCCAGGGTCGAATCACAATCGAATCGCGTGTACGTACCAAAGAATTCGAAGTCGCGTAGAGAAATAATACAGTAAATTCTCTCCAATTGTCCTTCAGCCTATAAACAAAAATATTTGGGAAGAGAAGATACGATTATTCGATCCTCGCGGCTCGTTTTTATAGTTGTGACAATCGGTGACTATAAATGTGAGCCACGAACGTATCTCTCTATCTATCTATCTAAAGAGAGAAGATGCTCTGAGGTTGCTAGCAATAAACAAAAATAAAGTAATAGTATCTAGTAGAGACTTTCTCCCGGAAGCGGATTTTAGAACCTGATTATTGGGAAATGTAAAGTAGCCTCAAGAAGGCGACAAGGAAGTGGAAAGAACGGATGAATGTATAAATGTAAATGCATGAAAAAATGAATGCAACAAGGAGCATTTAGAAGGATGTTGAAGAGAAATTCAGTAAAGATAAAAGTAAAATAATAGGTAAAATATTGAAGGGACAATAGTGGATGTCTGGAGATGAGGAAGTTTGAATTAAAACAGATTCAGGCTGCAGCTCAAATTTAGAGATTGACTAGCCAGGATAGATAAAATAGATAGATATGTAAGAAATATATTTTGTTAAAATTGCAATAGAATAAGGCAAACAAAGCGAGTTTATGTTATTGTTAAGAAATTATATTTTTGTAATACTGTATAAAAAGTACAGTTGTCCTAATAGTTAAATAAATCATTTGCATTGGATAGAGAAAATTAGTTCAGAAATTCACCCCAACGCGATGGCTACTTCAATTAGGAACATTGCGGAAAGTGTAATTTATTGAATATAAATGTTTTTACTCATATATATATATATGAGCATTATTATTAACATTAACAATATTAAATTATCATTATCGTTCATACATATATTACTTTGTTAGGTAATTCCAACCATATCATTCAATTGTTTAGAAAATTCCTTTTTCTTCATACAAAGTAGACACATACGCTTTTCATGTAAAAAATGCATTAAAGAAATATTTTTACAATCTGAACAATAATGTTCATGTTATGAACATGATCCATTATCAAGTATTTACTTCCACAGTACTCGTACTTGGAGTATCTCAGGAAGACTGAATTTCGTCTACATTTGTGTGTGCGATAAATCGTAATCGCATTTGTAAAGCTGGCCGCAGCCTTCGTATAATACATTCCACTTCGTTCTTCATCATGTCACCGACAAACATGTATTTTATATGATACAATAAATCACAAACAGGATCCATATATTTAATATGCGTTTGATGCCGATCTACTTGTTTAAGCATTTCATATAAACGGACCACCAATTCAACAACGCAATTTGGTCTCTCAGCATTGAATCTTGCTAAGGTAGGTCCAATTAAGTGACAGGCATATATCAATTGCTCCTCGCTATTCACAACCGGTTGAAGTTTTTCTTTGATAAACCTAAAATTATAATGAATTTCTATTATTCCATATCAATAAGAGTTTCTGTGGAGAATAAACTAACTGATTACAATAAATGTAAATTACATTTAAAATTTAACTTACTGAGGCATGGTAGTGATTTGTCCAACACCAGCATGATGCCACACAGAATGTGCTAACGCCAACATGTAACTATATTTATTTTCCAATAGACTATTATGGGTATTGTTAAAATTGAACATTTGAAACGGCGTTAAATTGTTGTATTGCCAATTCGCCAATCCTGGACTGCTTATAGTTTCCACTAATCTGTCGTGTAGCGTTGACCAATAACATTCTGGTAATGCGGCTAGTAGCAATCCCACACAATTTATCCATAAATGAATTTCATCCGATGGTATCACGGTGTACCTATTACATAATATTATTATTATTCATACATATGTAAGTATCCTAGTGTATCAAAATTTCTGCCACAGTCAGCGAAAATAGATCATTGTACGATCCGCCTGTTGAAGGAAACCCTTTATACAACAGTAGAATTCTCTATAAGAGAAAAACAACCAACAAGCGGAGTGTAGAAAGACTAGCTGACCATGTGGCAATAATAAACTTAAATGATCTTACCCTTTTGCAACCACATCCAATAACGAATTAGCAACCAAATTAGGAGCAACTGGAACAGCCATGAGTTCTACGCAAGTAACGTATAATGCATGTGCAGCAGGATTTGGAAATTCATTGAATCTCCAATCGGTAGCAGGAAAATGAGCTGTACCTGACATTGCTGTACAAAGATTTGTTTGTTTGTTATAATATTCGGATTTAATAATTATTAAGAAGAGAACGATTACTCACTTTCGACGATTCTTCGAACTAACCGGATGTAATAATCCAATTCTGGCATCCAGGTGACAACATCATCAGATGATCGTGTCATGTACATTTGATAAGCTTCTGAAAGGGCCCATCCTGGTGCCCTAATTTCTCTCAATGAACCTAATACTGCAGATACCAGTCGTCGTTTTAAGGGCGGTCTATCCCTTAACATACGTTCATAATAGTGTAATGTATTGTACAAATATGTCACGGGCCGATCTAAAATTCAGTACAGAAAATTCAAACCTACTGTAACAATACTACAATGGCATTGTATAATACATCAGATTATATACAGACCGTGAAATTTATATAAACATCCTAGATGTTCTAGTAATGTTTCCAAACTTTTTGATACAGCCGGAATTTCCAAGTACCTGTGTACGACTATATCAAAGACTGGTAAAAATCGTAGACACACATTTCCAAAATAAACCGGTAAACTTTGATATTGACTAGGTCCTCCGCTGGTTTGTTCCATAATGCCTTCAGGAGCAAACTTCTCTGGGAACTTCCGATGAAACGCAAGATGTTTTTCATGCCAATTTGATTGTTTCCAATGCTCTGGAGAATTCTCTTTAACAAATTCTTGAACTCTGTTACGAAATTCAATGGCTTTAAGCAAGAGCAATTGAATGATGAAGAAACACACTTGAGCCTCGCTGCCTTCATGAGTCCTTAATACTAGGCACAGAATCAGTCTATCGATAGTTACTATATTGTATCTCCACATCATATCGTTGATTGTGTCCACACATTTGTTTACGTGTTGACCGCCCACGCTGTTTGCAAATTCAAAGACAAGGTAATCGCAGAACTTTCTGAGATGTGCTGACAGGGCCCTAGCACCGATCCTTTCAAGAATTTTATATGCGATTGGACTGATACGATCAGTTTCAAAAATCATCTTCCACAAAAGACACAGGAACAAAGGTGGAGTTCCAGGCACAGAAAAATGTGCTATAATGTCGTTTTCGTTGCTCATAGAAGACCAATTTCGGTATTCTTCTTCTACCGCTTTCTTGATTTGCTGTTTATTTTCTCTGGCCACGCTGTTTTGTTGAAAAAATTCACTGAGAACTGGAGGGAAACATTGAAGAGTATGATTGGCCCAGGAATGTGGTGTATTCTGCATTATTGTGTTCAGTAATTCCTTACACCATGTGCCACTATGACTATCCGATCCTGTGCCTGTGACATGCATAGACCTTGCTAGCGTCAATACCAAAGCTCTATTCAACTCTTCCGATTCCGCGGAAACGAGAGTTTTTGGTTCCGATAAAAATCTAGACAACTGTGGCTGTACCTCGGCGGATCCCAGACCCGTAATTAATCGTAGAGCTGTGCTTTCCACGCACAGGTGAAGCTGTGTCTGATTAGTCTGTGGTACAGCTGCGAGACTGTGTAAATGGGATAAGAGTTGTACTCTGTAATGTGGCTGTATATGATGCATTCTATAGCTGAACATTTCTAGGAGTGTATACAGTGTTCCCCACGCGTGAGACTTGAAAACTGTTGGAAGTAGTTGGCTAATGAAACCTTTGATACCAAGACTTTCGATCTCGGTGTACACCAATAGGCGGCTATAAGTTTCGACTAAAGCTGGTGCCAATGCCATATTGCTCTTGGATTGAGCCAACTTGATTACATGGGTAACAATGCTATGTATGAGGCTCATTTTCGAATGAACTGTCAACGAATCTAAGATGGACATGGACAACGGCGTGGTTGGACCACTCGCAAGAGCCGCATTATTTTGTAATGTTTGCATTGGCTGTTGTTGTTGACCTTTTTGAGTACCGAGTATGGTGTCTACTAAAGCTGCCATAGGTCTGCCGAAAAATTCTTGATTCGTTGAATAAGCATTGCACAATAAAGCGATGCGATAGTCTGAACCCATACATAGGGAAGTATTGGGCATTACTAGATGTTGCAAAAATTCGTGGTGCAGTTTCAGAGTGTGAGGAATAGGTCTGTGAATATTTGTATGTTCGGATTGAGCTTTTTTCAATAAATGTATCCATATGCATGTTATGGCCATCTGATGTGTGCATAACGCTTGAGTATAATCCGGAACAGGTAAAGGTTCTTTTTCTGGATAAAGAAGATCGTACAACTTTAATACTGGCAAGAAGTTTGATAAGGGATTTCTTTGAATACTTCCCGAGATAAATTGCAGTAGAACCCACATTAAATGATCTCTCCCTTTTCTCAAATCTCTACCAGCTAGTTTACTGTGGATCGCCATTACGATACTTGGGAAACAAGCATACGAAAACAGTATGAAATATATAAGCTGCGACGATAGATGTAACCATACATAATGATTCGCAACAGTTCCGTCTGTTCCTTCAGCTGGTAATGTTTCGTTCTCTGCGCGTTCCACAGCATGAATAACTAATTCAACTAATTGTTCTTCTAAAGCTATACATCTTTGTTTTTGCTGTAACATACAAAAGTTGTATGATATTAATGTTATCAAGTGTTTGACATTCACATATGCGAAGGTGTTTGAGTTCATTGAGAGTTTCAAGTGTTTGACATTCACCTGCTTTTGTAAACCGAGCATAGAACAAACCATGTCCCTGCTATAGGGTTGTTCTAAAACGTATCTGAGCAATCCAGTTTGGGGTTTAAGTAAGTCCTCATCGTAAGGTAAATTTCCTTTTAGAGAAAACTTCAATGTCGTAGTATCGAGCACCCAAGGATTAATTAAATCCGCGTATCCAGTATGTTCTACCACTGGTAACATTTTTGAATGTCCGACAATAGATACCATTTGCGCGGTGGTACGAAAACTTTCAACAAAACTTGAAAGTAATTTTGCTAATTTCTAGAAATGATCAGTCTCATAAGATATACGTAAATGAATGAAAAATATTGTAAATAGTACCATTTTGATCACATACCCAGTGTGGCCAATTTTTACCATCGGGATAAGCTTTTTGAATTTCATTCGCTATAAAATAGCCAGGTAATAGGCAAGCATTTCTATCGAAAATATATTCGATTACATTTTCTAAAGCCTTTAGCTGTGGCTGAACAGATGCATTCAATCTTGCAGGAATAGTTTGTGCTTTTTCTTTGCAGCCCTACAAGGCAAATTAAAAAATCACTTATTATCTTCATATAGTTACAAAAGTGATTTTGATCAATACTTACCTTCATTATTTCTCTGACCCCCTTATAATCTACTCCGCCAATAATATGCCGAATAAGAACGAAACATTCTACCCAAAAATCTTCCAGTTGATACTGCAGTTTATCACAGCTTAATATGCATTCACATACAAGTCTAAAAAAAAATAATATACAGCTGAATTCATGTCACTAATGTTTATATTTTTACACAGAGTGGTAAGCGACTCAAGCAACAGAGTCTATAGTTATTTACAGAAAACAGAAACACTAAATAGCACAAACTTATGTGACAACATATTGTTCAGATTTATTACAAATATTAACGATATTTGCAATGCATATACCTTGCTGGCAAGACATTGGATGTAACCAAATTTTCGAGCAGAGACAATAACAATTGTAAACGTCTATGATTTGTCATTGCTGCTGCCATAGACAAAAATTGTCGCACGGCACTCTCTTGCTGCTCTTTGGATAAATTTGACATAGCAGACGTCAACTCTGTCTGCCATGATGATATCTTATCATTTTCACTATTTGGATGATGCACAAGCACACAGCTAAATGCTTCTTCTATAGCTTCTACTTTCTGAAACACAATGATAAATGCAACAGATTAACAGTCAGTAACAATCAGATGGCAGGTCGATTAGGACTCAGAGTATAAATAACATTATTTAACTATCTAATTTCCGACAATTAATTAACAATTAAAACTAACGTGTTTAGAAAGAATACCATAATATTTATGAATGGACTATTGATATTAAAATGATACTTACCAAAATATCATTGACGATATTAGTAATTTGAGTTTCGTTGCTCATTCTTTCAAGGTAAGTGTTTCACTGAGGTTACAAAAAGATTCAAACACAATAAGTAGTTTCAAACATTATCGTTTTCACACTGACACTTCGCATAGTTTTTACCGGGTACTTGTACCAGATATATCGTAAACAAATTAGTGAAACATCCACGGAGTACAATTGTTTATGCCCTCATCACCTACACAATAATCTATGATGTCCGGCACAACCAGAACGTTTGGCACCGAGCAGGACACTGGTCAGAAAATTACTGGTCTGTAAAATGGTCGCATGACTGACTAGCGATCATTTTATGACTTTCAGAAATGTAGAAGTGAGATTTCCATTGGCAATCCATTGCTTTTGGCCTACACTGTCTATGCTACAGTAATGGATCCTAGTGGCTCGCACATCCCACCGTTTTACTGCGCATCCAACTTCGCGCAAGTACTTTAGAAAGAGAACGAGATACGATGGAGAGAAACAGAACGATGCTCATTAAATTCTATGTGTAGTGCGCGCATGGATAGGAAACCTAGCTTGCCTTATTTCATGTAGAATTATTTTATTTTACATGATAATTATTTTATGTAGAAATTGTAGAACCTTCTGACGAGTACAGAAACCAAAGGATTGCTCGGCAATTCAAAAGATTGATCTTTTAGAACACGAATGTTACGAAAATTATATTGGTTCATTTATTGTAATTTGAAAATCAAATTTCGTGCCGCGTACTTCTGATGGCGCGCGAAAAGAGTAAGACCGCAAGCACGGTAGAGTGAGACAAGCTACATCGTTCGTCGGTGTGATTTGTTCCACAAGTAATAGTGCTAATTTCATGTTCTCTTGCTCACTCCCTGTTTTCTCCCCTTTTCTTCGACTGCGAGGGCAGCACTGTCTCATCAGTAAATTGGTGAGATGGGAATGCTAACCCTCGCTAACGGATCGAGCTGTTGCCTGGAGGTGCGCGGGTGTAGGACCCATTACTGTATTGTAGCGGCTACTTCCAATGCTCAGCAGGGGTAGCTTTTTCGCTAGCTACCTGAACCGTACCGATTGATATATAATACAGTCATAAACCGTCCCACTAAATCCTCGCGTCTAAGGTAGTGCCCGCTATATAACTTTATTGACGAGTCCTCTAGCAGGCCTAGAACGATACCCTCCCTTTCTTTTCTCCACTCTTGTCGTCGCATGTAGGCTAAAGTCTAGAATATTATTAATATACAGTAATGGGTCCTACTCTTGCACATCGCAGGTCGCAGCTTGATCCGCTAGTGAGAATAGATGTAGAAACTTTCTTTGCTCCGATTGGCTGATGATGCACTGCTGAAACAGAATCCACTGTGGATTGGATGCGCAGTAAAATGATGGGGATGTGCGTGCCCAGTTTGGGGTGTAAGAAAACCGTGCAGAAATAGGTCCCACCGCTGTAGTTTTTGTGTTTCTTCTCATGTACACAGATGTCTCTATAGCGATTAGAATGTTTCGAACATCGTCCAGAGATGACGTTATCAGTGATTTTGCGGAGAATGTTCAGTTTGAAACAGTTTAAAATTCTTTCACGACATACGTTTTAGTGAAAAAAACTGGTTGCAGAATATACAACGGTAGAAAACTGCAAAACCGTAACGTCCACAATTTTAAATATAAATGATAGATATTTATAATTACAAAGCCAAAAAAAGACTTACCATATTCATGAGTAGCATATAACCTATATTCAATATATTCGATTTGAGTAACGTTTTAGAGATGAAGTATGTTCTCGGGAAAGCGTAATGTGAAATCGACGATGCTGTGTGGGCCCGCAGAATTAAGCAAATCTTTTATGTTCGAGGTAATGTCAGAAACAAATACTTCTAATACATTTTACAACAGAATCGACGCGATGAATGATATTGTATTTATAACGTAAAATAATGAATTAAACTATTATATACAAAAACATAAAATGAAATTATCTGTTACTCGTTTGAAATGCTCGGTATAAATTAATAAACGATACATATGGAATTATCGTGAGACGTAACGACTGTTTGAATTGTTGTTACTACCGCATGCGTAGTCGAGCGGTAATACTTTTTGAATGTTGAGAGCTGCGTAAAGGTAAGAATGGGAATGCGCGGATCGAGAGTCTATGAACTCGGTCTGTTTCATTTTCACGAAGTACGGTCCGTTAAAAGCGTAATATGGCACGGTCTGTTAGGAGCAGTTACCAATCTACATGGATTTCCGGAATCAGGTTTCCCTTGTTTTCGTTGTTTTCCTTAGGTAGCGATTTACTGGGCCGAAGAAGGACACCGCGTCGTTTACATTACACCAGCCCCGTTGGATAGCCTGCCGGCGGCCTGTCACGACAGAAGTAATCCAGCACCCGCGGCTTTCAAGCTGATGAGATTTATGTAAGCGGAACTCTTTTCTTGCGGTGCTTCTGCACGTGCATCGGCCTTCGAGATTCGCTCCTCCACTATGATAAAACCAAAAGATTTATGTCCACTTAATTCTAAACTTCGTTTCAAGTTTATTTTCAAATCGTCCCATTCCTGTCCCGAATCTTGGAGCGTTCCGTAGCGTTTCGCTTTTTATCCGGATGATGGAAGAAAACGGACCTTCTAATTTCAACTCTGAGTTTGGATAGTCGGAAAGAATCTCTGTTCAGGATCAATTATCTAATAATAAGATTGGAACCTGAAATATCTTCAGTTCTCTTTATCCGGTCAAGGTTATACACGTAGATATCTTCCATGTCTGCAACATCTCAGAAGCGATCGATCAAGGAGCATGGTATGACATACTACCGATGATCTACGCGTGCAAACATGAGCATAGTTGTTTATGTGCGACCGTGTTTTCAGGAGAGCTCCCGTTAAGCGCACATAGATCACACAGTAGGATCGTTATTCCCTTTACTACGATCTGCGCACGCATGATACTTACCGGTTACAAATTCTTGGTAAATCGCTCATACGGCAAACATCATTGCAGATACGTAAGCAGATCTTTCGAGATTTCTTTGACCGTTTATTTATTTATTTCGTTGGATCTAACAAGAATGTTACAGCTAGTAGATATATTATTACAATACCCAAATGATTTCGACAGATTTATTCTTTTGGCTCGAAGATCGAGTAAACGACGGAGTTTGCAATTTTTATGGTTGATTTATTATCACAACCGGTAGCAACGGGGATAGCAAAATAAACAATTGGTCGAGGATCGTCACAAATCAGCTGCTTCCTCCATCGTTCGTTTATTTTTCTAACGGAGCTTCTGGCGAAAGAGGAAAATTCCCTGCTTTAATTGCCTCATTTTTCGCTAGATCATTCTGCGCAACCCCGAACACGTGTTTTCACATTTGAAACATAAACTTGAACGAGATATTTATGACGCTAGTTTCCAAGGAAATACAGTTGAAGGGCATAATACGACTATAACTATGTGCAGAACGTTGCTGCGTTCATCGAAAACACGCATCACGATAATTGTTTGTTTTATTGAAAATTATGATTAATGTAGATACTTGGAGAACTACGAGGCATTTGTACAAGAGTTGACCAGACTCCATACGTTCAGTATTCTGCCATCGGTGCTATTAATCGACGACTTTGACGCCTATGTCAAAGACTATGAAAAACCCGAGACCATGCACGATGCGCACATTGCCAAGACATGCGCGTTGATTCTGGATACGATGAATTCTTGCTCTCGAATTTTGAATAATACTGTAAGTAGGCGGTGCATCGAAAAATTCTATTTAATAAATCGAGATTTTCACATGCAGTTCAATTTTTAGACGTACGCATGCATTTGGTCAACTTTGGCGACCAACGATACCCGCATTTACTCGATGTACTTTAACGATGCTTGGATCGCGACCAATGAGGAGGAGAGTAAGACAATATTGTTGGAAAAATATGGACGTCGGGGTTTCTCTGAGAAATCTAAATCTTATAGATACTGTAAACTCCAAGATGGAACGCGGGTGTTGAAGCAAATACTTTGTGAAACCGATGAGAATTAATTTGTTTGAATTCATCGATGAGCGAGTTCAAACGAAACGTACAGTACAAAATATACTTTCTCTATTCGACCCTATTGTCTTTGTTTCATTCTCATAGGACACCTGCTACCGAGTTTGAAACAATTAACGTTAGGCATGAATTTTCAGTTGAAGATCTCATGAGCGCAAGTTTGTTAAGAATGAAGTACTTTATTCCGGTGTATTGGTATTCGAAAGAACCAGTGTGCGAAAGGAGGAGTACATCAACAAGCGAGCAACGCCGAAAAAAAAACAACTGTAAGGATGTTGGCGTCCTATTGTCTGGTTCTGTGGCTCGAGCAGGTCGAGAGCCGTGTCTCGGGGGGAGGTTCTCCACTATGCTTGTAGACTGAACCGGCCACTCGTTCAAATTGGTCCGAAACAATCTGAAACTGTCAGGTCTACGCGCCCCGTGGGTTTCTCCTGGTAATAAATGGAAACTTGTCGGCACCGTAAATTCCAGACGACGGAAAAAGAAGAGGAAAGAAAATGAATTTCAACGAGTCACCCGGCGACCGACTACCACACAATGGGGATCTCAACAGATAAAGGAACTTGTGATTTTTACAAATTCGAAGCCACCGTTCGAAATAGAATTAAATCGAGGGCTGTACGATTCCGAATTATTTCATACAGAGAGACAAACCCCATTTGTCGTAGGAACCGCGCGCATATTCGTATCGCATTTGTAAATTTCAAGTGGATCAATGGATCGGTATGGAATGAATGAAGAACGTTTATGGGGAGATGAGAACGACGATTATTATGGGGTAGGAAATTGCAGGGTTCGGCAGAGAAGTTTACATGCTCGCGAATGGATCGGTCGTCACCGACGGTCCAAGAGGATCACCGAGCAACGGTAAACCACCGTCTGTGTTCCGGTGACCAGTAGGAAAGAGACAAAAGAATGGTGAATCTGCGATCCGAGGAGTGGAAGAGAGTAGACAGAGAAAGAGAGGAAGAGAGTTGACAGGCTGGAGGAGAGAGGGCTGTAAGGAGGGAAAAAGAGACGATATCGCATACCTGAGTGAACAGGTGTGCCGGAGTGGACGACGAAGTGAGTTGCTGTCCAGCCGACGGCGGTTCAGCCAACGAGCAGCCTGTTAAGTCCCTTCTTGCACGGAGAACAAGCACGCAATCATTGGCCGAGTTCAGAATTCGCAAGCACTCTGCGATGGAATTCCCCTCTAGAAAGGAAAATCACCACCGAAACCGACATAGAGACCGAGACCGTCCACGATGCCAATTTTCTTAACCCATTACACCCACTGGCACCTTATATTTATGAATTTTACACGCTCATGAGCGCCGTTTAATCTGCGTTTGTGTATAGATAGAATGCGAACCCGAATTCTCATTTATTTTGTTTCATAGAACAAACGTTGAGAGGGTTAACGTCGGTTAAGGGCAGGTTTTGCGAGGGGATTACAGGTATAGGTGCGTAGGTAGCCGAGCAATAGCAAATATTCTCCTGCTCGCTACGCCTACCAGTGGAACGAGTTCGGTCGACGAGTTCGATCGTTCTGGCCGATTAAGCACTATTGTGTTTGCTTGTCTCGAGCAGGTGTCCTGAAGACAGATATTGCTTGCACGCGACAACGTTGACAATTATCGATGGAACGCGTAACGTACGATCCACGTTAAATCTGACGACGGTTTTAATGCTATCGCTCCAGTCAGTTTCGATTAGTCTCGCTTACATACAGGTCCATGGATAACGAGAGAGCTAACATGTCTCCGTGGTACACGGTTCTGTAAATTAGAACGCACAGTCGTATATTTTCTCAACGTCATAAATAAATTAAGCAATTTCAACAGAGGAGATTATGTGAAAATTGTAGCTCTACAAATTATTCCACCAACTAAAACAAGTTAAAAGTGCAAGCTAATACAGAATATTAGCATTCATTTATATCGAGCGACTACAAGCTACTAATTATAATATTCGAAGTTAGTGGGGAGTAAAAGGCGATGAGTTGTTACGAGAACCTGTTATTCCAGTATTATGAAGTGGTATTAGATAATATTTTATTAATTTTCCCCAGAGTGCACGTCTTCCGTAGTCATAAGTGATCATAAAATATTATCTTAATCATATGACGTATCAATGCATCGATCTATAATTAAACTACGGATATTCAAAACTTTCGCTTGTAAACTTTAAGATTCGGAAGACGTTCGGGGAACACAACGTACAAAAGAGAATAAATCAGGTGCCCGATTGAAATTTAACGAGGAACGCGGACGACTACAGGTGTGCAGGGGATCGCTCCTAAACGTTTGCAATCCTTTCATATCTTATCTTCCGGTTGTTCGTTCTTAAAAGTTCCATTCTATCGATTAAATGACCAGTTGTACCGAATTGAATTCTGCTTGCAGTTGTTTAATAACTAGTGTGTCTTGGGCTCTATAACAAGACCGAAATCAACATCGCTAAAAATCAGTTCGCGAATGCGGAACGTGGATTTTTGGCTTATCAGTCGATCGAACAAGCAAACAAATCAAGGAATCGAGCAAGCAGATAAGAAGGATGAAGAGGGAAATCGACGGGTGAATATCTGGTGTCGTGTGCACCCTCGACGAGTGCCAGATTTCGCAGGGAAAGAGGGGGACAGAGTCCCGAGCGAAACGGATCCGGTCCCGTCAGTTCAGAACCATCGAAATTGTCGATAGCGGCGAAGAGAGGCGCGTTGCTACATAGGAACTGCATCGAGGAGTCTGCCATCGGGCTGAGACTCGAGACTCGAGACTCGAGACAGGCTGCTCCAGCGGTCGGGCAAGTGCCAGTTGCTCGGCAGCAGTTGCCACGGCTGGACGACACGTTCGCGTCCTTTTTTCGAAGAGATCCACCTTCGCGTGTACATCTACCCCTTCGATCTCTGGTGCTCGCACAAGCCACCGATATTGAAACGAACAGCGGAATTTCGTTCTATTCGGTGCGTCAACGGTTCGTCTTTGCACCCCTTGAGAGGAAAGAGACGTACACCTATTATATACTGTATACATTTGTACATATAAAATAGAGAGAGAGAGAGAGAGAGAGAGAGAGAGAGAGAGAGAGAGAGAGAAGAGAGAGGAAAGTAGATAGAGTGAGAGTGAGAAAGAGAGATCTGCGAAGACAGGCACTCTGTACGCAAAGAGAGATCATGAAAAGGAGGATGCCATGTGCCTGGAACAGTGAGTGCGTGTGAGTGGTCAGTGCGTGTACGTAAGTGTCGGACCAGTGGCTTCGGTCCTTCGCCCCTCGAGGACGCACTACTGCCGCCAGCCGAGGACACGATGATGATCCCGATGATACGCGCTGCCATCCTCTTATCCATCTTCGTTCATCTCGATGCCGTCGCGAACACCATTACCAAGGCCAAGGTAAGTAACTAAATGCACCGCGGTGATCGACAAATGAAACTAGATCGCTTTTGGAGACCTTTACAGTATGTCAACGGATGCGAACCTTGCCGAGGTAATATCCTCGTGGGTCGATCGATTCGCATGAATTTTTATACCAGAACGAAGTACATTTCGCTGACTTTTGTAGAAAAGGTCCCGATTATGAAAGTAGATTTCACTCTCTGAAATCGCGGCAACGATGGCAACTGAAACGTTAAGGTATCGATTAATGCCTTACGTTGACAATTGGATCCGCTCGGGAAAAGAAACAGACAAATTGAACTGTACAAAGAGAATAGTTAAGGGTTGAACAATGATAGAACTTTTATAACGGTGGCTGACAGAAAAATTATTAGCACTCCGTGAACTGCACAAACGTCGACCTTCCAAGTAAGTGTCCCGCCGCGCGATACAAATAGTCTTTTGTTTGCACGGAGCAAAGACGAAAGGTAAATAACGGTGTTAAGCGACTCCCGATTAAAAGATCCAACATCGAACGTTTTCTTATTCTTTTTCCTCTTTCTCTCTTGATCCGACTCGTTCCTTCTATTTCAATATAATTAGAAATGCTTGCTATCGCCTTTTCCCTCTGCCTCTGCCGATGATTAATCGGAGCGGTTCGCTCGTACCGTGCCCGTTGCTAACTTAATTATGTAGAGCACCGATAACTCGCCGCTTTTACACCCGTAAGAAGATAATTTCAATTTCTCGTTACGAAATTTGATGCGGCCTCCGTTCGTCGCTCCGTTCCGCGCAGATTTCGCGGCGCTTTGATCTTCCGCGAAACGGTATTCGATCAACGAGCTGGACCGTGTCAAATTTTCTTTTACTTTGTCCGCGATTCGGCACTCACGCGGCAGTCACCACCGGGGTCCTCGCCTCGCGCAGTTACGATGCCCGAGTTTTCACGAAAGATAATTCCTAGATAAGAGTGGCCCACCTGCTCGCAGCGTTTCTTGCTGTGGCAAAGGCGTCGTGCTATCGTGTGCTCGAACGTTCTCATAATATTATGGAGCCTAATCAATTTTCGCGACGGTACGGTACATCGAGGATAGCCGAGCCTCTCCGCGAGGGTTCAGGAGAAAATCGCCATTTATTTATGTCGCGGTCATTCGTTTCCTTGTTATCAGAATTAATTACGATAAAGCCGACCGAGTGTCCAGCAGAGAAATTCTTCTTTCATCGGCCCTCCGATTGTTTGTAAACTATGGTCGAACATTATGGACGCGAGGGGCGGCTAAGCCGAGCGATAGCTGGATTTTTCATCGGACCGCGGATAACAATTGTTTCCAATTACTTTCCGGAGCTCGATGTGGAGCGCGTGAACTCCGCCGAACAGCATTTCCCCCTTAAACGTTGATAACGCGCGAACGTTGGCACTGAACAATTTTCCAAGAAATCGATCCAGAATCGCGCGTCTCGCGCGTCTTGCGTCTTCTCTGACCCGAAAATCTTGTCTCACAGCCGGCGTTACAGGGAAATTAGATTGCGATCGTGCCAGTATTTCGTCAGCCGGCGCGGCGATTTCTGCTTTCTATTGCTCCGTTTGCCACGGATGCTACTCCGTATCCTTATCGAGAATATTTACGATACTGCGGTTGTAAGTTGTAATGCGAAACTACGTGAACGCGCGCGTGTCCGTTTCCAAGACACCGCGGCGTGCAACTCTCAAAGAAAAGACTCGTGTGTCGTGTTTTAATAGTATCGAGACAGTGTTTTCAATCTGTATATCGTATGATCTATTTATAGGAATGCCCGTCGGATCTGTCGGACTCTACGCGAATGCCTACACAGTCTACAGTCTACAGAATACGAGAAAAAGAAAAATTCGATTTTTCGAAAGCGTCGAAGGAGATATCCCTTAATATGGTTGGATACGCGAATATGTGACGAAGAAATCGACCGGCAAGGATGCAAAACGAATAAGGCGGCAAAAGGCAGCGGGGGAATATCTGCTAACACCTGAGCATTCGAGAGAAGCTCTCTGCGTGTCGCAATGCACGAGAAGGTGCACACGTGTGTTCTTCGACGAGCCCCGGTGGCCAGAAAGGGAGACGGAGAGAGAGTCGAAGAGAGAGAGAGAGAGAGAGAGAGAGAGAGAGAGAGAGAGAGAGAGAGAGAAGGAAAGAGGAGAGGACCTCGTAAGATATTGGCTCTCCCCAAACAGGTTTCTTAGACACATTCTTTCTGGGCTTGATGCTCGCCATTCGTGCAGCCCGGCATCTTATTAATTATTGCTCGTCTGGGGAGGATTAAGGCGCGAAAGTTCCAACGACATTGTTCAATTTCGAAATTGCCCGGCCGCCGCCGGTACCGGCGAATTGTTTTACGCTGGCCACGACTCGTTTATCGGCCATCCGACTATTATGTCCGTGTTTGAATCGAGAACGAGCCTGTATACTGGGTGCTCGTCGGGTTTCTTTACTATCGGCAGGGACCCTGTGCGCTCCATACAATTGCGTTCATCGTCGAAAGTTTCGGGAGGAATCCGTGAAACCTTAAGAGGTGCAGGTGCACCTCCGACACCTCGGAGATCGGTTTATCTGTGCTCGCGCGAGAAAGTTGCGATTACGCGGAAGTGTCTCGTGCGCGCGATGTCGTCGGATAGAATTTGTCTCGGTGATTTGCATACGTCCGATGTTAACGAACGAAATTCCTGGCCGGTAACGAGGGAGGACCACGCGTGTACGCGTGCACACGTGCGACCGCGAACGTGTTCGCTCGCATATTTAATGAAACCGGGGATCGTTTGTTCGCTAGATTATGAATAAACGGACGAGGGTACCGGCCCCGGTCCAGTCCGGCCCAGCGAGCAGCTCTCCCGTGCACTTTAATTTTACAACTCGGTATTACCGGCGTAATGAGATACGTTGATGGCCGAGCAGCATCCGATAAGCTCGAATCGCCACGCTCGATGATCCAACGATAAGATATCAACGTTTTAGGCATGGTTCACGGCACCGCGTTAACGCCAGGACTTGTGCTACTCGATCTTACGATCTGTAGCAACCGATATTAAAGTAAACCGAGGTATTCTCGACGTCGCGTCGCACCGGTATTAAATGTGTCGTGAAACGATAACCATCGGCACCGAGCTGAATGATTTTGCGAAGTCACAGCATCCGATTATGCTTTCTCGAGCGAACGCTGTAATCGAGATGCTGGTCGTTTGAGCTGAAAACGTGTTACTTGTAATTTGCTGTGCTAACTAAATAGAAAACTCGAGTCATCTACGAGATAACCGTGGCCACTACCGTGTCTAATGCTCGAATATCGTTTTACAGTGCGAAAGGAGAACAAATGCAAATTGACGAGTACGGTATAAAGAGTCGAAACTGAGGGAGGCGAAGAATTAAAAGAAAAGAACGGAGAAGACGAAGAAAAAACGAGAGCTGTTCGGATGCCAGAGTGCCCACGTATAAATTCCACTCGATGGCAGAGCTGTGCCTACGTAAAGTGGTTTTCGGCCAAGAAGTCGGGAGGAAAAAGTTTGACACATTCCGTAGGTGTGCTTTGTCTTCGAGGGGACGAGCCCTCGAACGTTCTAAGCCCTCCGAAGTTTACGATATCTTATATCACCGCGCGAAAATCGATCGATGGAGTTCCTGTTGCTTCTTCTTTTTTATTCAGCTTATAAAATCTCTTTCCAGGTTTAATACAGCTAGTTTAATACAGTGGTACGCGTGTCTCTGTTGCTCGTACATCGCGTCTCAAGCGGGACCAAAGTCTTGATAGTGTTTCGATAATTGCACAAGATTCGCAGTCCAGTGAATTTCGAATTGATGCTCGGATAGGTCCACGGTGCGGCTCGAGAACCTTGATCGTTGATCGACCGGTAAGATCGAGATTTATCGCGAGTCAAATCAATCCCGCTACTCTGTAATCAATTCTCTCGTGTCAAGCACAGGGCAGCCGGTACCGTGTGGCGCCAACCTGCTCTGAAAACTTTAGCTGTTTGCTCTTATTTCCTCTTTTTTTCATTGCTCGAGTCTCTCTCTCTCTCTCTCTCTCTCTCTCTCTCTCTTTTCTCCCATTTACTCTATCTTCCTCTCAGTCTCTTTCGCGTTTTTTTTCGTACGTTCCAATTCCTGGTACGTCATTATCATCTGTGACGGTTGATCGAACCTATAATTAATAACCGACTACCACGGAAAATTTGCTGCGATAATTGGCGCGCATGTCAATGATGACGGCGCCATCAAGATCCCGCCACAGTAATTAACACTCGTTCCGTCGTTAAGAGGAGTCCTTTCGTTTCCCAGCGAATTCGAATCGTCAGGCACCCGGACAAAAGCGAGAGAATTCAATGTCCATCTTCGTGCTTCGAAGGCATTGTTCAATTAGTGTCGCGACGTCTTTTACTTCGAACAAGATATCTGTTTTATATAATTGACCCGCCGCGTCTTATCGATTCGGTATTAATAGAAATGCTTGAAGCGAACGTGACGAATGTTCGGTAGATCTTTTTTCGGTTTTCCGACTGATAAACCGGCTCCGGTGAAACAGGATCGATCCAACTTCGCTGGCGGCATAGGTGAACGGGCCGAGACACGGTTACAGCGTGCAACCCCGAATACATTCGGGCAGGTGCAACAAGTAGTCGCGGTGGTAGATATCTATGTGTAGAAATTTGCATTCGTCAGGCGCTTACACACCCGGTGATTTCTTCCGACGAATCCCAATTAGCTCTTGGGGAGAATGTATTGCCTCGCGCAAGATACTCGCCGATCTCGTCGGATCTCCTTCATCTATTTATTCGAATATGTGAAACTGACAGAAATTCGGTGCATTTCATTCGTTTCAGTACGTTTAGTACGTATGCGATACGAGCGAGAGCCACGGTTTTTAATTCGTGGCTTTACGTATAACATAAAGTCGTACAAATAATATGAAAAGTAGATATTTCTTTTACTATACTTTGTCGTTTTCGATTATTACCATGACGAACTATGATTGGCATGGCCACCCGGTATACCTGTGGAATCAACGTACAGCAAAGTCGACTTATCGTTGGCCAAGATTTATTTTCTCACAGGAATGAAAAGTGCGTGTACTCGATTAGACGCCGAAAAACTCGTTTCGTTGCACTCGAAACCGTGTTATCGGTTTCTTTCGTTTCCTTCTCTATTTCTCTAATATAATATTTCCGTTGCACGTCAGAGTTTCACCGCACAGTGCGTTAAGGAGTTTATCGACTGTGACCGCTTCAAAGTGTCAAAGACCTATCGCGCATGTGAAAAATATTGTAAAACAGCGACGCGTCGTAACGAGTTTGTTCGAACAATCGAGCATGATCTCGAGGATCGTAATCGGTCTGCCAACGAATCACGCTCGCGAATGTTTACGAGCAACATGGGACACGTTGACGCGACACCCGGCTAGTTTATTGGTAAACAAATTGAACGCGAACAGGCCGCTATCCGGTCAGAATCCCAAGAATGAAGCGTGCCGCGTTATCCTCTCGCTAATGGACCGCGTGACGCGAATCGGTAGCTTCGCATACGTCGACCAGTTCACTTTTTAAAAAACCTCTCGACCGTTTGTCGCCACAGTTGTCTCTGCGCGAATATATGTTAACATTCAATTACAAGATTAAAGACAAGACCGAATTCATTGAACCCTTTCGCTGTTTTTATTATATCTTGTGCTGGAATTGAGAATTCTAATATTATATCGTACAAATAATAAACGAGAAATCAGTCGTTTTGATCCGCATGTTAGGTTTAATGTAAAAAGTAAGGAACTCCTATTTGGAGTCTCGTTTACTGGAATTGATAAGGAA
This sequence comes from Augochlorella aurata, assembly GCA_028455555.1. Lineage (NCBI taxonomy): Eukaryota > Metazoa > Arthropoda > Insecta > Hymenoptera > Halictidae > Augochlorella > Augochlorella aurata. The sequence continues at coordinate 15,542,709 of CM052160.1, read as the reverse complement.
AATTTGTATTTCGCATAAAGATACGCGGTTCAATTACAAAAGCGATAATTGAAGCATTAGTCATCGTCGATTTCGCGGGTGCAAGAGCTTTTAGAAGGTGTCCAGGTGATAAATAGCCGAATAAAATGCGTCATTGTCATAGCATTGACGTTGTTCGAGGAGTGTACGATAATTAGAACCTAGTTCCGAGGATCGAGCAACAGGCACAGGTCGTTCGTTGTGCGCGCAAGGAAAAACTATCGGACAACGGGGCGACGTGTTAACTGCAGCACCGGTGTATATCCGGCTATCCGCGACCGGTGACCGTTCCGCAGAGGAAACGTGCGAATAAATGATCCTTTAACGTTCCGCCGGCGCGTAGCCGTTCAACTGTAAGCGATAATCGACTCCGAATTTACACAGCCGCAAAAAAAGAACCGTGCGCGTACGCGTTCCCGAGTCGTTACATCACGAGCGCGCGCGCTTGAGAATTCTCGGCTGGCGAAATACCAATTGGTAATTAACGCAATTATCCGCTGTTATGAGAAATCCTTTGCTCTTTCCCTCTGTTGGCAAATTTGAAACTGTCCTCGAGCGGATCGTGACTGGAATCGTCGAAACGATCAAGTTTTCTAATTCCGGTCGTCTTCACCGGAGAGCTACGATTGACCGATCAGTAGTCCGTTAAATGCAACCCCATGGCCAATAACGTGCTACGGTGGCACGCATAAGTGACTGGTGGTTAATGGGTGTTTTCAAGCGCCCTCGGTAGCGACCTTATAATCAGAAACACTGACAAATCACTGTGTTTCTCTCGTCGTCGGGTTTGCAGAAAGAAACGACACCTTCCGAGAACCCGTCATTAAACGGATACACCGGCTCGCCAAACGTATCTTTATCCCTACCATAAGCTTCGGATACCATCTAGAAAAATATTCGCGCCTCGAGAGTCGTGCGCTTCGCGCAGAAATAATTGTGCAATCGTGTCGGGAAACAAATAATTAACGGTTATTCGCGGCGTTTAATATAATAAATTAATTGCCGATCGGCGTATTTTGTTCGTCTCTGTAAAAGATAGCCATTTAATCGACGCGACGGTCGGGGACAGTTTGAAAGATAAACGTCTTCGTGGTAGAAAAATATGCGAGCGTACGCTCATGGAGACGCGTCGCGATATTATATTATAGCGTATGTCGTGTAAGATTCATTGAATACAGGATGCCACGTGCAGGTGCATCGTCGTGACGCCACTTAACCACCGTAGATAATTACTAATCGTGTTATGTCATCGTGGTCGCATGCGTTCGCTCGTCTGAACGGTTTGCTGCAAGGATACGGGGTGTCTCCGAAGCATCGACTGAAATCGTCTGGTTCGAACACCGATGTATCTGTAAAATCGGTTGCCGAATGTTCGTCGATGAATTTCACTGGGTTTGCGTAGGTGTGTGCGCGCGTGCGATGGAACGGTGTCGCAACGCGTCGCGGAGAAAACGACGCACAAAAAGGGGCCACTGTATTGCGCGTGTAACTCGATAGATGAAATCTTGTTGCAACGGGCTGCTACGATTACGAGAAAAGGAAACACCGATCTCACCGGGCCCCCGGTGTACTCGATTTAACCGTTTCCCCATGATAGACGATCGATCTCCTCGCGCCGCGTCTCGTCGTCGTTTCGCGTTGATTGCTAACCGGAAATAACAGAATGGTATTTCCAGAGCAAAAACCATGCTTCGTCGTGATCGTAACGCTTCATCATTAGAACCGGCAAAAAAAGAAAGGAAACGAATCGGATCGATCCCAGGCGCGGTATCTTTGTTTTCCGAGTTAGATCATACTCTACTTGCATTACGATCCGACTCTGCGATAACGTTGATTAGACCATATATAATTCTAGAAAGAGTTTATGGGCAATTGCTGGTAATTAAAGTACCATTTCGTCGTAGCATCCGTCGTCGTTTTCCTTTAATCGCGTCCGCGGTGGCGCCAACTAAACATACTCGCGCTCACGCACGTACTCGAGCGTGCATCGTCGATCGTTAACATTCAACACGTAGCCGGATTATACCGCGATGCACCCACCGTGTTGCACTGTATTACGCTGTGTAGCATAGCATAGCACATCATAGCATAGCATAGCACAGCACAGCACAGCACGGCATAGCATTGCGTTGCAACTACGTTACGCATTCCCGTGAACGCGGGCGTGTGCGCCGTGATAATCGACCGGCTGCCGGGTATCTACAGGGTGTTTCGAACGTACCCCTGACACGATACTCGAGCAGATTATGCAGTCGCAATTTGTACGGCGATCGCGTGCTCCCCGTATACAGTAGACAGTATACAGTATACGGTATACGGTATAGATGTAACGAACTTGTCTGTACACACGGTGTATCTCCGAGCACGACGTCGAGCAGACTAGTTTGCTCGTAATCGATTGCATCCTTTCTTTCTAAAATCAATATAGAAATTGTTCTCTCGCCGCCTCGTAAGAAGCTTAGATAGCGGTGCGCCGTGATAGCAGATAACGAGCTCTCAGCGGCACATTCAATAATTTTGACGGGTGTAATTACTGGAGATGGCTGCTCGTTTGAAATCGTAAATCATGTTGCAGATTCCGCGCGATGCGTATGCATGATGCAACGATCCAGGCGCCTGTTCCGATGGATCGGAGGCGCCTTCTTTGCTGGACGGAGGCGCCTTCTCCGAGTTAAAGAGGCCTCTGTTCCAGACGATTCCGAATGAATCATTTCCGAAGCGAGAGTAAGGGAAGGCTTTCGATCCAATTATTTTCACGTCACGAACGCCGTTGAACCCGCGGTCCAACGAACCCGTTCCCGCTTCTCGCTGTCATCGATTCCAGTTTATTCAAAACGATTCTCCCAAACGTTTCGGTTTCGTCGACAGTGGTTAATTTCGCCTGCCGATCCTCTGTCGGAAGACGAGATACGCTGACACGTGTGCGAGAGGTCGCGAATGATAGCGAAATGCGCTGGCAAACTTCTCGGAACGCCGAACGATGCGGACGGATTCAGGGAAAATCCTGAAAGAATTAGTCATCCGGTGAATCATATGACCGGTTTCATTTTTTGTTTGGTTAAACGCGAAGCGACGCGTATAAAGTTGTAACGGGCTCGCTAGAGGATCGCTGTTAAACTATTATACGATAGCCGAAAAAACAATGTTTCTCGATCGTTGCTCGGAATCAGTCGCAATGAACTAAATACGATGTATATAGCTGACAGAATATTTGGAGGGATTTTTGAAAGAAGAAGAAACGAGAGAAGAAACGACGTTACATGTCTGTGGTGCAACGAGGGAAGATATGCCGGTAGATGCGTTGGTGGAAGAAATGTAGCATGGATAATGAAAGAAATGTCGATTGTATTTTTGCGACTAAGAATGGAATAAGAAGCGAGAGTAATTCGAATTAGATTAGCTGAACATTATGTATGCCGAAACGTTACTCGATGAAAGAAGAGAATGTTTCGGAGAAGAATTAAAGCACGACGACGCGTCTGTTTCAGGAGGAGTGCAGGAAAAGGATAGCCGAGTGCACGATGAGCGACGGTGCGAGCACACCGGTATGTGGCAGCGACGGCGTTACGTATTCGAGTCAGTGTCGGGTCATCTCGAAGCAGTGTCAAGGCATGTCCATCCTTATCAAACACACTGGTACCTGTCCAGGTAAGGCGGTGCTCTCTGGTTCGAGTAGGCGAACCATAGAAGCGTAGAATCAAATATCGGAGCGATCTCCCTTGTTTGTCGCGTCTGCGAACGTAAGAAGGAACGTAATCGAACCTGTCCATCCACCGGCAGACACACCGGCGTGCTTCTCCGCAAGGTTGACCGCCAGGCCGGGCGCGCGACCAGTCTGCCGGCCCGACGGCACTTACGCACCTGTGCAGTGTCACGAGGAAACCGGGTACTGTTGGTGCGTGACGCCGCAGGGCAAACCGCTGCCCGACACCTCGGTAAGACACCAAAGACCAAGATGTTTGAAACCTGGTCCCAGATCTGCTGCTTCCACCAGGAGCGGGCAAGGGAGGCGCTCGCCGAACTGGAAGCAGCGAAGGCAGTACAGCAGTAAGCACAGGAACACCTGCGATCGCGCCGAGAAGTCCAAGTTTAACGGGAACTTGATCGAGAACTTCAAGATCGAATACAGGCGGACCAATATCTCCACCGACGGTGAGGATTTCATCAGATCCCCCAGTGTTCGGTTTCACGTGGTCCGCCGAGTCGGCGCCTAATGTTATCGTCGTAATATTCACGTTTTCTTTTCCTCCGAACGCTATCGATCCTCGAAATTGTCCCACCGGGACTGCGAGTAGGACCAGCCCCCCCCCCCCCCCCCGACCTTCTCTTAGAAATCTACTATTCCAATTAATCCGAGTACTCGATGCGATTTTTGTAACGATCGGCCGACCGACAGGTGACAAGAACGTGGAGAGGGTGTTGTCGTGGAAATTCGTCACTCTGGACAAGAACGGCGACGGATACCTGGATAGGGCGGAGTACAAGGAGCTGAGGAGGCTCGCGAAGAAGGCGGTAAGGCCGAAGAAATGTGCTCGCACGTTCGCCCGCACGTGCGACCTAAATCGGGATTTGAAACTCTCCAGGCAAGAATGGGGTGCCTGCCTTGCGAACGACTTCACTCGTAAGTTTAACACGTGGTGCACGTGCTTCTCACTCGAGATAAGGGAGAATCTGTATTGCCCTGCGCCTGCCCCCATGCTTGCACCCGTGCCTGCACCCGCGTTACGCGTTCACCCGAAAGTAGTACTCGCGGGGCAAACAGCTTGCTAGTTTGCAACCTGTGGCCAGAGCTGAACTCTCGAGAGCCGCGACGCAATTTCTTTAGTCCGACCGATGAAACAACTGCCGCTAGAATCGAGCATTATCGTTTTGAAACGTCAAAGCGGACTAATGTATACAGTCCCGAGGCATCGAATCGAGTAGGTTGCGCGCTACATCGTTTCTTCCTAGCTTTTAGAGTTCTCGTGTCTGGGTAGACCTTCGCGAGGCATACTATCGATAATAGAAACGATCCGTCTAGCGTCCAGTAGAAAGTTCTAATCCCGAAAGCAGCTCTCGAGAATACAGCTCCAAAGCCGACGCGTACCAGCCGGATATCCATTTGGTTGGTGCTTCCGCGAGAACGATCTTTGATCCTTTTGTTAAAAATTCATCGGCTGGCATCGCGCGAATCGAAATTTCACTCCCAAGTTTTTCATCAACGGTTCGGGTCGGATAGTGTCGCGAGGCTTTGCCGTTCACCGCCGAATTATCAAATCCAGCTGCAAACATTGCTAAAACCGTTTTCCTGGTAGGCGCGAGAACCCAAGGTCTCAGCCGAGGTTGTACGGTGCATAAATCAATTTTGAACGCGGTGATATTTGCGAATCGGCGCCATGCTGTTGCGCCACGAAACAGCGTCTCCCACGGTGAGAGGGAACTCGGTTTCGACGCGTTATCGATCCGAGAGGATCCACGGTGATTCTAAAAGGATCGAAAAGGTCGCTCTCGTCCTAAATAATCCTGCGAGACGTCTCGTTGACTCTGGCGCGCGACGCAACGCGAAGCGACGCTGCGGCCGCGCCCCAGGGTCGTCGTGGGACTTTCTTTTTGGTTTTCTCTGTTTATCTATCTTCACGGTTAACGGACGACGTTCGATGTAACCGCGACTGGCTCTAATTATTCTGTCATTAGCGAGGAACCAAAGTCGCGAAGAGCGTCGAGTCTCAGACACGGTTACATTTTATGGCGATCGTAAATTGAGATTAACAGCAACGCTCGTACTTGCACAGTCTAACACGTGCTAATCTATCTACTTGCGTCGCATTGTAATCGTCCACGGGCTATTACACTGTGCGCGCTTCCTTTCCTTGCCTGCTCGCTTCCTGGGTGAAGGTTGCTTTTTTCACGCTTTCGTTTGCCTTTACGCGATTCCGTATGTTTTTTCGAGCGCGGATGAGGTCCTCGGAAGAGCAGCTCCGGCAGGGACTAACTCGTGGCTGGAAACAGAAATTTCACAAAGAGTCTCGTCTCGAGCGCGGCGCTCGAGGATGATACCGGAAGATGGTCGTCGCGGTCTTTGTCTCGGCGTCTAAATCGTGGCATAAATTACAAGCGTCGCCTGGACAGGATGTCGCGCACGCGAAGGGCCGTCGTCTCTATGGCGGGGCCCGCTTAACATTCGTGAATCCTGCCGGAAGTTTGCCCACACTGTGGCCGGTTGCCGAGGAATTGAAGCAATTGACCTCGTGTACGTACACGGATACGCTCGCGACTGGCCTACAAGAATGACCGCCCGCGCTACTCCTCGCTCCGACTGTTCGTCGGTTCGTAAATCCGCGCCTACGCGATCTATCAGATCGTTTCTCGCGCGTAATATGAACATATTACCGTACGTTGTACTATGAAAGAGAAACTGGCCTCGCGCGCCGCGTTCAGCCGCCGCTCCGAGACCGCCACGAACTTCCGCTTTCCGCAGAAACGATCGAATCGATCTCATCCGCGAACCTAATCGAAACGTTATCTAAACGAAATCCTAGTTGGAATGGCAGGTCGAAGCGACAAAAGAATTGGCTTTCTTCGCTCTGCAACGAGCAACCGGCTTTCTTGATTTATTTTCATCTGCGCCTAAACGACAACAATAACGATGAAATAAACGTAGACCGACGCATAGAATTGTGGTCAATTGCATGTCAATTATCATGCTCGCGCGACCCAGTGTCGATTTGTATGACCTCAGAAATCGTCAATGTCTAGTCTAATAGTTCTCATCAGTATTTATTATTATTCATCGATGTTCGAAGGGATAGATACACGGAATTAACTTGTACCATTTGGAGAAAGGTCGAAGCAAATGCTTTTAATCGTTTCGGAACGGTGTCTCTGAAGAAAACTGAAGAAATGCATTCTTTGATTAATTTATGAAGAGACGTAGAATAACGAGGGTCCACGTACATTTCCATAATTCTGCACGATCAGTTGCTTGCCAGATAAATCCCGTCGCATGAATATATCCCTCGGTAACTGGTACACGAGTAGAAGAAAGTACAAGACGATGGAAGACTTTCAATAATTTCTGATCATACTCGAAGATTGGCCTGTGCTTTAAACGTAGAAATACGTATGGGGAGAGATTTGTTTTGTCGGGTGCGGGTGTGGTTGCTGCCTGAAACTGTCGTTTACGCGTAACAAAATTCGAGGTAAAATTGAATCGAATGTTCGCCACCGCTCGCTGCTCTGCTAGAAAACCTGCGATGCGCGAATGACAAACAAACATTGTACATATAGGTAAGGCCGGTCGGCTGAGTGACATCATTGTTATCATTTAGTACGTTTGTTCTTGTCGCTGAACCCCGCAGACGAGCGCCCCGAGGTCCCTGAGGCCCAGAGGACCCGGGCCATGGACCAAGGTGAGTCCTAGTTCTGCACATCCACAGCACTGTCGCGTTACCTCCGCGATATTCTCTTTCAAATCTTTCTCTACTCAATCCGTACTGTTCGATTACTGCGAGGATTTTTTCATGGTTTTATCAATATTTTCTTCGAGGAAATCGCTCAGACTTTTAAATTGATCGTTGGGAGCTCCGAGACTCGATTGGCTGCAATTTTTGATGATTTGATGATTGTCGTTCCGCATCGTTGCGCCACAGAACCAGCCGTTTAGTTCTCGAACGTCAACGATCACGGAAACCTGGTACTATTACTGGTATTACGACGCGTTATATCAACGGACGCACAGATACTATACTAAACCGTTTAAAATCGAAAGAAATTATTGATAATCGATAGGAATCCCTGCAATGATTCAACATCTGATCTTGTCCAAAAATGTATTTTAAGCTATTCTATAGGGAGACCGAAGTACAACAGCCGAAATAATAACTATGTCGATTGTTGGTCAACGTGGCAATGCTACATCTTCCAAGCATGTGCTTGTAGAAAGAATCGCGAATCACTATGTAATAATCATTGACACGATCGGATCTTTCTTATCATCTTTTAATTTTAAGTTTGCGTCACCACCCATTTGCCTCGTTGTTGCGTTTGGTTTGTAAATAAAATGAAAACTTGGAAACGAAGCGAAGACCGGCTTACGCTGTATTGTAATCGATCATCCGTAGTCGCTTTTGGTCTAGTTTCATGCATGTGCTGTAAAATATTCAAGACACGACGAGAGAACGGATATTCAAAATCATCGAAATGCGTGCGTCTGTGTGTGAACGGTCCTTGTGTTTGTCGTGGGTGGTGACGGTGTTTTTCTTTTTCAAAATTTTGCGCAAACAAAAAGCGTACGGTTGCCCGTGTGTAAATACGAATTTCTTTTTTTTCCAAATTAATCGCTGCATTAACAGGTTACGAGTAAAAATGACCAGTTGTACAGAGAAACAGATTTTTATTTTAGCTGTACTATATAGTAATTCTGTACGAGATACAACATTTCGTATAGATAGAGATTTTTAATGTTGAGTAAGGGGGACGACAATTTATTCTTCTACAGTTTCATTTCTGACGACTATTCGGGAGGACAGAGATTCGTGTACAATAATCTTCTTTGTTTCTCACAGTGTTGAAAGGAAATTCTGCACCGGTACATTCGCGACCGACGTTCAACGATGACCCTACGGAAACGAAAGAAGATAGCGATGGTCAGTGATTCGAAAATCAATTTATGCGACTCGATATACTTTTCCTGTACAATGAAATGTAACTTTTGCAGCAAACGATTGTTTAACCGACAGAAGATCTGTATTGGAAGACGAGAGACAGCATTCTCAAGAGAAATTCTATGTACCTGAATGCACACCCGATGGAAGGTATCATCGAGTGCAATGTTATTCCGGCTATTGTTGGTGCGTATACCAAGATACTGGCAAACCGATCCCTGGCACATCTTCTAAAGACCGTACCCCAAACTGCAATCCTGTGCCTACTCCTAGCAGGCCCATGAAAGGTAATTATATAATAAACGACCAGATCTCATTTCGAGTAGTCGGCGAAACAAATGTAAACAGAATAGAGGATTGCTCTGACCGCAGGTTGTCCCGAGCAAAAGAAACAATTATTTCTGCGAGATTTAATGGACCTGATGCAAAAGAAGATGAAAGCGTCTGGAACGGATTCGGATGAGACAACAGCCAAGTGGCAAGCTTCTAAGGAGGAGCAAATAGCAACTTGGCATTTCGTTATGCTCGATAAAAACAAAAACAAGGCATGTTTTGTTTGTATGTTTTAATATTTATTCGATGCACGCAACTGTCGCGGTGATATTGATGATAGCTTATGTATCGTTTTCGTCTAGGTTCTGGAGAGGAAAGAGTGGAAAAGTTTCCGCACAATGGTAGCGAACAATAGGCAGCTTCAAAGATGCGGCAAAAGATTGCCCAGGTACTGTGATATCAACAATGACAGGAGGATCAGTATGACAGAGTGGCTCAGTTGCCTAAACGCGCAACGCCCTTCTCCATGTAAATATTTCCACATACGTGCTTAACATTAAATAAACAAAAACAACGAAATTAAATTAGACGTCTTACATATATAAATGTATTTCAGCTGACAGCACGGAGAAAGCGTCAACGAGTAAACCGAAAAGGATGGGTCCGAATCCATTGGATCAACTTCTTAAGAACGACGATGATTAAAAATCTATGTGATATATCGTGTATTTGTCATTTCATCAATATGTCCTTAGTTATCATTCATTCAATACATTGATCGTAACACGAGCAAATGGAACTTTTAAAGGAAATCCAGTTACAGTCAACAGAATTTTATTTGTATTTTTTTATATCAGGTGATAAATACCATTGTCACGTCATTTACTTTAATATAGATGATATTTATCTGTACCTCACAGATTGCTAGATTCAATAGTGTATTTCAGGATAATAACGAAGCGTAGTTTTAAGTATAAAAATAACGAAGTATTACGGACGTACGATCATGTACATATTTAATATTTTCTTCTCGGTGCTACGCACGATACTGCTTTCTCATGACTACGACAATGCGAATAGTGAAATTTGGCGTACCATTTGTCAATTCCACGGAACTCGCTAATTGTCACGTGTTTGTTGTACGAATACAACTCAAAATTTGATTATAATTTAGACTTAGTCAATTTAGGCTTATTATACATTTATAAGATATCTTTTATAGGTTCTAATCTTATCAAATCGAAGAAAATTGTAAAATTGAAATTTGCTTATTAAAATAAATTTCATGACACTAAAATAGAATTTATAATTTAACTATTTGTATAATTGAACCGGATCATGTATTAAGTTACCTACTTACTGTATCTATAGTAGTGTCTATAGTAGACACGATTAACGACAATATATACATACGTATATGTATAAGAAAATCTTACATCTCATTGGCAAAGTTTGTATAAATCGGATATTTAATTTAAACACAGAACCTTATTGTTATCTATGTAGTTAACGAGAAACATTGTACAGTTTATAAAAATGATAAGAGATGAAAAAGATGAATAGTAAAAGGGCAGTCTACATTCGTCCGGAACAGAATAAAATATGCTAAAATACACGATCTTGGTAACCACTCTCAGCCATACTAGAACTGGATTTTGCTGGTCCTCCAGGTACTTGATGATGCGGGTGACGTATGTGGCCGGGACGTCTTGGTGGAGCTAAGTACTCAAACATACTTTGCGTGTGCTGTGCCAACATTTTACTAAGATCACAAGGCATTGGATCAGTCCAGAAAAAGTCATGATTTAACGCAGAATCCGAATCGTATCTCTTTGATGGATCAAGAATCAACAGCTTATCCAACAAATCGCAAGCATAAGGATCCTTTAAATATGGTTTCAATCTGTCTTTCACCTGCAAAAAGAAAATATATTTTTCACAATTCTAGTTATGCACGAGCGTTGTATTTCATTAATAATATTTACCTTTCGCTTTTGACCTTTAGGTAACTCCATTTTATTAAATAACTCCAAATTTTCTACTCCAGGCCACGATTCTGGTACTATAGAGCCACATAATTGAGAAATTAATACAAGTTGTTGTTGCTCTGTGTTTCCTTGCATTATAGGTGACCTACAGAACAAGAAAATGTTTAAACTTGTCCATTTATGATTAGCAACTTCTATGAATATTGAAACAAACCTGGTCCACATTTCAGCCATTATACATCCTGCACCCCATAAATCTACAGGAGGGCCATAATTTCTATCGCCAAGCAATAATTCCGGTGGTCTGTACCAAAGTGTAACAACTCTATTTGTATAACGATTTGGCTGGCCATTTTTGTTAGCGCTAAATGCACGGGCTAACCCAAAGTCGGCTAATTTCAATATACCATTTTTAGTTATTAAAACGTTTGCAGCCTTCATATCTCTATGTAAAATCTGTAGAACAATAAATTATTATGCAACTTATAAATTTACAGGTGGTTGAAATCTATAGTCTACTTGTTAGATCCATAGTTTATGCATTTTTACCTTATTACTATGAATATAATAGAGTCCATTTAATAATTGTTGCATAACTTTCTTGATTTCTCCTAAACTAAATTTGACATTTACATTTGACAATAAACCAGCTAAATCATGCTCGCAGAAGTCAAATACAAGATAAAATGTAGAACGATAGCGATTATACTGGGTTGCTGAAATAAAAATTTGTAATATTAATAATCTTGTATTTGTTTTAACAAAGGGATACTCGAGATTATTGTCAGTATATGTATTTATAAATGTATGTACCTCGTGTTCTACATATTTCTATTAAATTCACTACGTTCTCGTGCTTTAATAGTTGCAATATCCTTATTTCTCTTAAAGCAGTTATAGGAAACTGAAAGAAACAAGTGATTAATAGAATATTGTGTCGTGTTCTTGAAACAATGAATGTTCTAAAGAGATATGTTGTTTCAAGATACTTTATGATATCGAACCACATTGTCTTTACATATGTCAAATTTTATATAAAAGAAAACGAAAATATAACTAAAATAAGTGTTTCTGTTTTATGAAGATCATAATACAACAGAGTTGTACACATTGTTGTAGTAAAACTACAGGGAAAACATGTGTTAAGCAGTCAAATATTTAAACAAATACATACCCCTTCCTTTTCATTGTCCATCAACACTTTTTTCATAGCTACAAATTTCTTGTTACAATTTTTATCTCTAGCTTTGAACACCTCGCTGTAAAAGGTTTATAATCGTTAGGAAACGACAAAATCATTTCGATCACGTAAGAACATAACCTAAACGAGAAGTACTGTTCACCGAGATGTGTAACTCACCCAAAGGTGCCCTGACCGATTTTCGCGACTTTTTCATATTTAGTCGATTCGTCGCAATGAGGAAAATCGAATTCCTCGATATACTTCTCCTTTTCTTTCGTGTTCATGTTTTATATTTATCACGTAAACATAGCGTCCGAAACAAAGCAGCATCGTACGCGAGTACTCATGTCGAGCCACCACAAAAGAGTTTGACAGAACATTTTTGTACATAACCTCAAACTAAAAAATTGATCTCGATCCGAGCGTCACCTAGCGAGCACTGCGGCAGACAATCTCACGCTTTCGTATTGGGAACGATCATCGCATATTTATGTCTTTCGAATAACAAACAAGCAAAAGTCTACTAGTATCGTACCGTTAATATTCGCCGAATTTCGTAGCGGACACGTCGGACAAAATGCGTGAAATCATTCTGCTCAGTAAGAACACATAATTATGATACAACTGGACCGGTGTTCGATAATCGAAATAATGCGAGGTACGTACTAGGTATATGTACCGAGTGCGATCAATAAATTATTGAGAAAGTCTTGTCAAAAATACATTTGCGAAAATGTTCCAGCGTTACGACAACATTTACGAACATATTTTCATCCATTTGGAATTTATTTAAAATAGATTCGTTCTGTCAGGATGTATTATCTTCTGCATGTTAATATCCCATAACCGAAACGTACTCGGGGTACGGTCTAAAGATGCATTGAATGACAGTCAACAAGGTGTGTTCTATCAGCGATTATCAAGTGTCAAAGAAATTTGTACAATGGGAATAAGTAATGTCTCTTAATCAACTCATTGTTTAAGAAAATTCCGTCAAGTAAATAATTGATCGGCATCGGTTTCTTACCCGTAACATCTTCTACTACGAAGTACGAATTCTTAGATTTAAGTCCAACAAAATTGCTCGCGTTTATTTTTGTCATTCGCATTTTTTTCTTATTGAATTTAATATTTTTCGATTTGAACATTTAACATTTCATACATAAATTCATACGTGATCGTATGTTGTATTTAAGGTTACATATAATTAAATGTTTTATCTACGTGCTTTCGTCCAATAGTTTGAAGATTTTTCGAAATACTGTTTTAGAAAAACATTAAATAATATTTTTTAATGAAGCGTACAGTTGTTTATATTTTGAAGTATTTTTCAAGAACAATTTTTAATAAGCAACCATTGCTTGACAATTAAAGTTACCCTAAAAGGACTGGTAATTGCCATGCAAGAAGTATCTTCTAGTTTGACCTTGAAATTGTTGTGTACTTTGTCAGCAATGCATGTAGTTGAGAATATTATTAATACATTATTTTTTAGCATTTTTAGTCAAAATATTATAGTTGTATCAGTTATTCATAAATATTTTATTTATATATGTGCACAAAGAAAGTTGAACATTAAGAAAATGTAGTTTATAATTGTAATAAACCAACAAAATATTAGATGTTTAGAAAAAACCATATCACCACCTCGAGCATCCACCTCCTAGAATGCATTTGTACATACACTAACATTGGTAAATATTGATTTTATACGTTAAAGGTGGACAAGTATGAAATATTAAACATGTCTCATGGCTGGAGGCAGGAACAACAACAAGCGAAGTGGAAATTTAGACAGAACACATCAATGGCACTGTTGCCATCAACCATATGCTTCTGTCGTGCCTGAACTTCCTTCAAGCATCACATTTAAAAAGTATCAGCTTGCCGAGAAAAATCGCATCATTGCAAAAAGTCTTAGCGATCTACAAAATAATATTTGGAGGTAAAGCAATATTTTAATATGTACATGAAAAATCTTAGAAATCATTAATTAAATAATCCTAGAACTAATACATGTAAAAGAGAGCTAGAGCCAAAGAATATGTACTTGATAAATGATTATATAATACATGAGATAATAGTTATCAAAGAAAAGGAAAGAAAAAGTTGTTTTTCATCGACAAAAATATTATTATATCTGCATGTTGTATCTACAGTAACTACAGTGAATTGCTTACAGTTATATATTATAATTTTTAGTATTAATACATACTATACCAATTATTTAAATGATTGATATCTATAAAATTATAAAATATCTGATGATTTAAAACTGTAAAAAGACTGTAAAAATTTTGTTATGATATTTTTATATTATATATTAATTGTTGCATCCACTTAAAGTTTGTCTTTATAATTATGATTATTGTTATTTTTCTTATTAATATTGATCTGTAACCGATGAGAATGCGTGTATAAAGTCATTTATGTGTAGAGAGTATAAGCTCTTGAATACATAAACTGAATGGAGTGTTTTATTGTAGAATATTTACGGACTCCTTGTATTGTGATCTTAACATAATACATGGATATAATATAATACGAACAAACCAGTGTGTCGTTCAAACCAGAGCACCACATTTTTATAAGGTTCTCCAACCTTATTTTATATACGCTAATAATCATATTGATTGCATCCTTGATAAACCAGGAATTTTTCATCATATTCAAGGCTTTGTGAGGTATCGCCATATCGCTAATCATATGCCTAGAGGCAGTATCTATGAGAATACGTATATGATCTTCTTTAAATTCTGCAAGTAATATCTGCTTAGATTCTTGTTTAATTGAGGAACATTTGTACTTTTGAAAACATACATATGTATACTTCAAATAATTATTAAATTTAGTAATAATAAAAATTTGCCCAGTCTTAGTTATATACAAACAATAGATACAAGTATTCCTGAATTAATATTTAATGCATTTTATGTATTCCTTTTATTGGGATTAAAAAATATTTATCTATATGAACACTGTAAAAATAATTAAATATTATGTAGTTTTAAAACCATCAAAAAGTGTGTGTATTTGTTTATTAAATTTGTATGCAATTTTGGTGTATACGAATAAGTCAATATTTAATGTACAGGTATAGATGTAATTATGGCCTGTTCTATGGATGATTTAAAAAATTGTCAGTTGTGTATAGCCAAAACAAGTCATTATTGTTTATTCAACTGCTTTCTTTAATTTTTATGCACTTCCTATATTTCATAGTGTTTTGCTATATTAAGCGTGTCTAATTCTGTGTTACACAAACAAAAATACAAATTATAGAGCCTAATTAGCATGCTACGCTATTCATCACCTCTATTGCCAATATCATCGAATGTAAAAGTAATAGAATATTATATAGTTTAGATGTATTTTGACTTGTTTCATTTAATCTGGTATCTGTTTTAATACCATATACGTTTTCAGGCGTTTGTATAGCAATACAAATTTGTTGCAAGAAGAACAGCTATTGGTGGAACTCATTTCGAATGTTACTTATACATCGAAACTTGTGAACGCATCTCGCATTAATGTTACTTTCAACATTGACAAAAGGTTGTAATTTCTGATTATATTTTACAACATTATAGCACTGATTTTTCTACTCATTCATATCGTGTACTCATCAATATTTTTATTTATGCCAAAGATATGCGGATTGCACAAAAACCGATTGCAGTTCAACAGTAAAATTTAGAAATGCAAGAAACGTAGAGGAGTACGTTGCAGCGGATGTAAGTCCCACTTTATCCGATATGGCTGATTCTGGTTTAGAAACTGGTTCTGTAAGTCCACACGAAAACACGGCATCCGAAAATTCGAGTACCGATTTCGAAGAATTACAAGTCACTGAATATACATCTACGAACGAAGACTTTGATAAGATACGCGTCAGATGCGCCAATAATAGAGATCAGAAGGTAGTCGTCGATTCGGATCGCTATGATTCAGCCAATAATTACAATAGTACATGCCATATAAGAGATTTGGTGGAGTCAGGATTGATGGAATGTGCTTCGAATGACCATAGCGCGACATGCTCTTCCGTTGATGCAGAACAACCGCATCTAGACTCCTCTAGTTCATCAGCAGAGAACGCTCAAAAGGCAAAATTGCATACGGATGAAATTTTTCAATATGAAAATCAAGTCCTTAGCGATCCATTTTACGAATCGGATTGCGGCAGTGATGAGAACGAATTGTTTGAATTTGTTGATCTCGGCAATGCATCTTCTGTAAGTACCGATGTGGAGAAGGAATCGACTAAAGGAGAAACCACGGAGAAGCCGCAAGAGGAAAAGAAACTGGCCAATCATGATTGCTCTCAAGGTGGAACTACACAATCAGAAAACGCAAGGCTCGAAGAATCTCGTGAAGCGCCGAAACAGAAAAGTTCCTGTAGCACAAGCAACTATTACTTTATCGATGCCTCGACCCTTAGTGACGAAGTTGTGGTACCAACTTCGAAGATAACCAAAAATCTATGTTTCGACGAGAAGCCGCAATTGTATTCTTCCTATCCTTCCGAATATGCCGCAAACAAAAGCAAACCAAACGAGGAGCAATGTTACAAATTTACATCCGTTAAAACTAGTAATCTGCAAACTGGACACGAAAGGGTGGCAGAGTTTGAGAGAGAATTGAAGCTAACGGAATATCTGGAACCGCTTACGGATACAAGAAAGATAAGAAGAACCGATTCAACATCGGAAGATAAAATTAATATAAGCGCCGAAACGAACAAAGAGTCTTTAGTTGTAGAAATTAAGGAGGCTGACAGTGGCGAGAGCTCACACCCGTCTCCTTATCCCGACAATAATAAGAATATGAATAAGGATCGACATGCTGTATCGCGAACGAATACCGACGCTGATGCTCCTGTGAACTTAGCAAGCAACAAAGGAGATATTATCGAGAAAACCGATAATAAAGATCAAAACTTTGCGGAAGACACTCGACAACCTTCCCTTATCAGGAGAAACACATTTGAGTTAGATTCTAATGACGAGAAGTTATCGGTGTTGAGACAAGAGTATGAACGGCGACAGGGTACTTTGGTATTCCAAAATGCTATACCTCAATATTCAGGACATCGCGTCGACGGCGATTCATGTTTTATCCCACCAGACGAACCCTCTATTCCCATGAGCAATGTGCTCAACAAGTTTACTATAGATGTTCCAATCTCATCTGCTACTCAATATCATGCGATGCCATATCTGTCACTAGACAATGGAAAATACGAGGTTGATCAGATGTCGGCGGATTCTGGCAATTCTCAGCAAAACGACAGTAAAACTAGCGTAACTTATCCAGTAACTAAAAGTGCCAGCGATAAAATGGTAATAAACTACGACGCAGAAGCGAGCAATGGATTGAACAGTTGCAGCAATAGTCTGCCAGTCACATTGAATTGTATATTGGAAAAGGACACTAAAACGGATATCTTGAAAAAGACTGCTAAGAATATTAAGTGTGACGAGACTACACCGATTATTTCGGGTGGAGTTAGCACGTCCGACTATTCAAAGCCTACCGATAGTCCTACTGTGCGACGGAAAACGGAATCTACTCCCATTGTTTCAGGAGGTTCTGTCATCATGAGCGAACCTGAAGTAAGAGTGAAATCAGCGAGAATGTCTTCTTCAATGACCGCATGGGTGGTTGATATGAGCGATTGCAACAAAAACGACCCGAAACCAACGTCAAATTCCCATGTAGGCATGTCTCAAAGTTTTTCAACTTCCGAATGCGTTAAAAAACCAATAATGAGGAAAACAAGTAGCCATGAAAAGCACGGTAGCTTGGGATTTTTCGTTAACTTGAAAGATATGGATTGCAAGCCGATTATTCAACAACAACAGCAGCAGCAACAACCGCAGCAGCAACAGCAGCAGCAGATTTGCCCAGCACAGAGAAGAGATCAACAAGAAGGTAGCAAATCCTACTGCGAATTTTACGTTGACATGTCTGCAGCGAATAGCGCATCGAAGATCAAGAAGATTGAAACGGATGACTCTGCCGCCAAGCCTGATAAGGTCGTTGAAGGAGCAGACAAGAAAAACATATTCTCTATGTTCATTGATTTAAGTGATCCACCTACGGGCGCAGAAACCACTGTACAGGCAACGCACAGGAGAAGTTTTTCCACGTTTTATGATAAACGTGTAGAGTTCAAATCAGAGGATACTAATTCAAGTGAGAGCACTACTGCTAGAGGAGACCAATCGTTGAGTGATCAAAAATGCGTTAGAGAGAAAGCCAAGCCGAGTGTGTTTATGTTCATAGAGTCTGATTCTCCGGTGGTTAGAAGAAGGACTTTGTCTACGTCACGACCAACGTTTAAACGACATTCGTGGAATGTCGATAAGACCCAAGGTGCTAATACTAATAATGGACACATTGCGAAAGAAATTATATTCAGGAAAGAGCACAAACGAGCGCATAGTCTCTCCGTAGACCGTGGAGACTTGAAGAAAGTACAAGCCAAACCCAGTTCTTCGAGTCATTCTTTGAGTGACGCGATAAAACCGGAATGCGGTTCTCAAAGAAACTCGAAACTTCTGAAGGAAGGCAACGGAGCCTTGAGTAATATGGACACATCTTCGGAGGACGCCTTTGAGTACGATACAAGAGACACGCCCCCAAATTCTCACGTCGAAGTAATCAACGAAGAACTTCGCGTGAGCATAAAGGAACACGACTACACGGAGTTGAAAGCCGACCGAATTGGAGATAACGTTAACACTGCGGATCCCAAGACGTACGAAGATGAATTTTCAGAGCCCTCCGCGTGGGAGAAAACTTGTACAGAAAGCACCGAAGGACAAACGCGTAAAAGCGAAACATTTGATATTAGTAGCGGTAGTGGACCATCTCCGGACAGCGATAATCACGATTACGAATTATCAGAATTATTGAACGGTGAAGTGCCAAACATAGATCGAGCACAAGTAGTGCCTGCTGTAGGTAATAAAATATCTGAAACGCATAAATCTTTGAATGAAACGATCAAGAAAATTGAAAGCGAGTTCAAGGGTCCGGATTATGAAAAGCCAGGGACAACGTACGAGAATCGTAATGTTACGTCGAAAAAAAGTGACAGAGTTATGGGACTTAATCTGAAAACAACTGCGTCCAACTTTGTTCGGTTATCAGATTTGGACAAGACACCTATAGCGTCCCACGCGTCGGACACTTTGATCGTAAAAGAAGATAGAACTGCGTATCGAATGTGCAAAAGCATCCCAGAAACATCCTGGATCGAGAGTAAGTTAGTCGTGTCTAGGACAAATGGTTCGATCAGACCGTTGCCTAGAAAATTCACATCGATCATGAGCACTTCTTTGCCGTCCAAACAAAAATCTCCTCTGGAAGACCTAACGGGAGAGTACGATGGCGAAGGTATTATATCGGAATCTGATTTGAGTAGTATGCAGAGTAGCATGGGTCGTTCTGGGGCAGGTAAGTTGTCCAGGTATCCTGTTGAAAGAACATGCGGAACGGAAATGTTATAATCACCGAAAAAGATGTTGGTTACCGTATTCTTTTTAGAAGGAAGCACGGAGGAAACGGAAACGTCGAGTTTAGCAGGAGGAAGGCCATACAATCGATTAGGAGAAGATCTATTAAGGATGTTTTTAGAAGAAATTAATCCGGATGTTACAATCGATGTTGCTGGTCGCCGTATAAGAGCACATAAATGTATATTGAGTTCCCGTTGTCAATACTTTGCAGCAATTCTTAGTGGAGGATGGATTGAAAGCGCAGGGAATGTTATTTCTTTGCAAGGATACTCTTACGATGCCGTACACTTTGCGTTGTGCCACATTTACAGTGGAGAAAGTAACATACCAGATTCTATAAGCATAGTAGAATTAGCGACATTGGCTGACATGCTGTGTTTGGAGGGTCTCAAAGAAGTTATAGGGTATACACTCAAAGTGAAATATTGCCACCTGTTTCATAAGGTATCTACGATACCATTCGTTGTTATACGATGCACGTTCATTTGTCATTATTCTTTATCTTAACTCTGATATTGTAGCCTTGCCAAGTATGCGCTGTCGGTGTCTTGGAGTGTATGCCTTTGGCAGCAGCTTACGGTCTGGACGAAGTGTATCGAAAATCTCTTCGTTGGGTTACAAGACATTTTGTACGAATATGGCCGTGCAAAGCATTTGCAACACTTCCAAGAGAATTGATGGAAAAATGTTATCACCAACATATTGTGCACATGGTACGCGATATTTAATACGTATTGTTAAATGTTATTCAAGGTTTTCATAATGCTTACAAAATTTTAGTCGACGGACAATGTGCTCCAAACTATGATGGATTGCGATAAACTTCTTGCAACACTGCCGAACGTTCGTTGGGCAGAACCAGTGTTTAGGATGGTTTCGAATTTGCTAGAAACGTCGGTCAAATTTTTATCAGAGAATTTCTCAGGGGTATTGGGAAATGAAAATTTCCAGTCCCTTGGACGAGAGTTGACATGGAACATCAGTCGATTGGAAGACAACTTTTTGGCTGCTGCGGAACACTTGCCTCCCGAACAAGCGTGTAAAAGTTATTCAAAGTTGAATAAAATGTTAGCTTCGGTGCAAATGGACGAAGCACAGGAAAAACCCAAATGGGGTCCTTTATTCGTTGACTTTCTTAAGAAAATACAGAGTCGTGTGGAAAAGTGTTTAGTCAGAGACGCGACTCGAGCGGCAAGAACCACGACATGGCTAAAAATGGATTTAGAATTGCGTCGTAGAATACAAGAGTTGGCTTGCCTTGTCATTCTACCTCATGAAACTGTTAAACGCCAGTCAAGACATTCTAACTTTGTCAAAGTAAATGACAACATGCATAACTTATACAATACTTGTAAATATAAAATTGTTCGTTTCACGATAATCATTTATGTTTTCATAGGAACCTAAATTAGCGCCGAATCGATCAACGACGAATCGCAGTTTGGATTTGAAGCGCGTAAAAATGGTTATATCCAAACACAACGATAAAACTTTAAAACAAATGGTAACTGTACAACAAACGAAGAAAGTACTTAACAAACCTAAAAGCGATCCGTTGGAACGTAAAGTGCAAGAAGATAAACCGCCAGTTCCTGCAGAAACATCAAGACCTAAATCATGGCCGAATAAAATCGAAGTAATTCATTTTCATAATTTTATCTGTTTCGTGTAGATGCATAATACCGAATTTTGGTAAATTTTTCAGGTAAAGTCAAGGTACTTGGAGCCTAGAAATAAATCTGTTCCCAAAGAAACCGTGCAACCACCACAGCAGCAGGAGAAGGTATTGGTACCGCAACGACGAAAGATAATGATTTCATCTTCAGACTCATCTCGAACATCTAGTCCTGCCATGAAACGCGCTACAGATAAAAAGCCACTGGCTAAGATAAAGTTACGTATAAAGAAGGACGTGAAAGCTCTTTCCTCCGACAGTTTAACCGACCCTAATTCGACTAAGACGACCAACGCGAAGGATTCAGTTAGCAAAAGTTGTGGCATCACGCGTCCAGAATCGCCATCCTTCAAACAAAAGAATGCTGAGATAGGGTTGTCTGTGGATTCGCTGGCGGAATCGAAGAATAAGCCTGCTACGGCTGCAAAAAAGAAAACCACTAAAATGGACACCTCGATGTCCACGGATAGTCTTATGACCGAGATAACGACCACGCCTAAATCGAACGTATCTAATAAACTGTCGCCGACTCTAGGGAAAACGTTGAGCAAAACGCAAGCTTACGACAAGGTAAAAAAAAGTTCACCACCGATGCAGCAAAGAAGTCCGTTGACGGCAACTCGAAGGCCTCTCAAATCATTGGAGAGTTCAACTGCTGCTAGTAGAAGTAGAGCAGCAGCTATAAGTGCTTACCACGGCTCGCCTAGTTTACGAAGAAATCTTCTCGATGCCGCAAAGACACCGGATATCCCAAGTAAGTCATTGAATAACGTGTCTAGTAAAGTCGCGAGTACGCGACCGGTTGCACAGTCCGCGATCAGTCATCCTAATCTGAAAAGAGAAAAGAAAGAAGGATTACCGAATCAACAGGGTTCCGAAAGCCCTAGCAAAAGATCTTCCCCAATATCATCTGGCGCTTATAAAGCAAACAAACCTGCGGTTACCAATAAAAGGACGACTAATATTAAGGCTCCGAGCGACGAAAAGGTCAAAAGTAAGTGCCATAACGGGGAAGTTGCAAAGCAACCTACGGTGGGTTCCAGATCAGGCACCTTTTTAAAAGACGAGCCCACAATACTTAAGAAAGCTGATATTAAATCTTCTCAGATCAATACTTAAGTTTATAGACTGGTCGCTGTATATGTTTCCGTGGGTACATTGCACCGTTAGACTTACAACTTATACATATAAATATATCAAACAAAAGATCATCATCTGTAATTGCAAACGTGATATTCCAACTGCGAATTCGTAGTATGTGTAAAGATAGAATTACGTATAATTTTAATTTAACGTAAGCTGCAGTTGACACAACCGTCAAGGGATACGTATATTTAAAATGCATTTACTAGATATATAGAAAATGTGCTATGATTTTGTTGTAGCGTTAAAAATATCTATAAATGAGGTATGGCACTAGAGATACACAACCTTTGGATGAAATCGTTTTTCAATTATCCGGTCTCCGACAGAGGGAATAGTCTTGTTAGCGACAACTTCGATATCAGTCGTATTCGGTTCATTATACTTCGCAACCATATTGATAAAACTATCACGTTTGATCGCAAGTGCAGCTAGCTTAACGTCCCACCCAATTTTCAACCAATGTGCGCATTAATATGTCATAGTATTACACACTACATACTTGTAGATCGTAGATCTAACATGGCCAGTTAGATAATAATTAGATAGATCTTTCTTTCTCTTCCATGTTAAAAAAAGCCATATCACCCAAAATTATTTCATAGACTCGTTTACTTGTTTAAATGGTTGCAGTTAGCGTATGTAAAGTACATCCCCCTTGTCTTACCATTTAACGTTGCCATCTTACTAATTCTGATCATAGGTAGAACTCTCTTTACCCTCCGGTGAGCCTGATTAATGAATTATATGTAGTTATTGTATTTATTTATTATTACATTTATATCTATATTTTGCAATGTACATTTCTATGCAATATTTGTATCTAGTCATTTATATATTTTAAATATTTACTTTTATGTAATGTTAATAAACAATTCGATATAATGTTGAAAAACTTGTCTAATTCTTTGGATTGTTTTTTTATTTTGTCTGTGCATTTATATACAATTCAAACTTCTTTTGATACTTGATAATACATAATGGATTTTTTACACATCCAATAGCGTGCCTCTGGGTCTTGCTCTTTTTTGATCAGCTTCAGGTGGAGGCATAGTCTTTCGTTTATTCATTCCTTTCCTCTCTAATTGTTTTTCTATTATTCTTGCATTGTTTGCATATGAATCTGCAACCTCTCTCTGAAAATATAAAATGCATGAAATATAGTACAAAGACATAACACACAATAAGTAATACTTACAGCTTCGATCTCATCCTCTTCCTCGTCGATAGTAGAAACAGTAACTGAACTGAATTTCCCCATATTTTTTGTATGTTTTGTCACCATTATCTTCTTTGGTTTCTCGATAGCTACTTGATTATATATGTCTGTCATAGGACCCTCGCCAGAACTTTTAATTACAGCACCCTTTACAATAAACACAACATTTGTACCTTGGTCGTGCTTGTAATAAAGAAAAAGCCCACACCTGTAACATGTACATGCAATTAGTATCGCAAACAGTAATACTTTTTCAGATTTTTGTACATGCTTAAGGAAACAGAGTACTTTTATGAAATAAATTCTCACTTTTTACATTTTTGACGATATTGTTTTTCTATGCCTTCGGATCGTTTCAAATATACAACTTCGTCTTGCTCGCAAGTCATTTTATGAGCATGTTTACTTCCATCGATAACTCGTGCACCATCTCTCTTTCTCAAAGGTAATTTGTCTATTGCACAATCTGTACGAAGAACGAGCAAATTAGATTTATTACTGTATCTATAATCATGGAAAATACAGTAAAATGTAAATAATAAACACAACAAAGCTAACCTAAAATTAATGTCATTTGTCCGCATAAACAATAATAAATATGTAGAGGTTTTTCCTCGCTGTATTCTTCTTGATCCTTGGTGTCGGAACATATTATACTCCTTGAAACTACTTTCGGCATTGTTACTTGAAATTATACTGTCAAAACACAAAATTTCAATAACATTCACATGACGTCATGTTGACACATTCTGATTTCGCTTTCGCAACACGCGGTTCTACAAAATACCGACGGGTATCAGCATGATGGTAACGTCAAGCGAACTTTGAACTAGTTTGAGTGCTTTGCCACGACAGAAAGTGGCGCTGTAAAAATATTTAAAATTTGAATTTTGAACGAAGCAAATTAACCAGAATTCACTGTATGTCTTATAACAAAAACGACAAGAATCATTTGCTTTTCAATAAATAATAATTTTGTAATGCATTTCCGGTGATACTTTTTACTCCTTATGCGATAAGATTATAGTTAGAAGAATGTAGTTTATAATAGGTGTATAACGATTTGAAAATGACTGCGACTAGCATACTGGCAAATAGATAATGAGGAGGAGTTCAGAATCACGACGATTTACTTAATTTGCTTGTTCCGA
Source organism: Augochlorella aurata (assembly GCA_028455555.1). Lineage (NCBI taxonomy): Eukaryota > Metazoa > Arthropoda > Insecta > Hymenoptera > Halictidae > Augochlorella > Augochlorella aurata. Next base: position 15,517,891 of record CM052160.1, on the reverse strand, counting down.
GCTCCGGCCTAGATCACAGACAAGATTTATATATTTTTTATAACATTCAAGTATATGTATTATTTACAATCAATTTCATTAAGTCGTTTGTGCGTGGATAACAGGTTTCATGGAGTTAGCATAAGATGTCATTACTGGTGCGGAAGGGTGGGGCCATCTGACGGTAAATGGCACATTCGAAAGCACGCAGGATGAGCTAACATAAGAGGATTTTCCAGTGCCTCCTGTAGTCGGAAATTGGAGTTGGAGTCGATCGCACTCGACGTTCAGTCGTCGCGCGGTATAGCGTTTGTTGTGCAGTCCGGTGCAGTCGAAGGGGGCCAGTGGAAGCAAGAACACGAGATGCCAATGGTGGGTGGCGAGCAGTCGCGCGACGTCCGTCAGATAGAAATGTGAACAGTGATCAATTGCCGTAATGTGGTGCAGACCCGATCGGTATCAGTAATCGTGGCTTGTAAACCTCGCTGATGTGATCTGTAAAAGGCAAAAGGCGACAAAGTGCAGTGACTCGACGTTTGATTGGTGGTGCACGCAGCAGCGGCCCTTCGCGCACACATAGCTACACACAGACACACGTACGTATTGAAACATACTTCGATACAAAACGGCCGTACTACAGCAGTACAGCTCTTTCTCCCTCCCTGTCTCTCGGTTTCCTCTCGACCGTTTCGTCTCTCTTTTACTCTCAGTCTCAGTCTCTGTCTCTCGCCTTCCCTGCTGCTGACGTTCCTTCTGCATTCCTGCAGTAGCTCGCACGTACTCGTACTTTTTTCCCTCGTTTTACTTGAGATTTACGACCGCGCCCCCTTCCTCCACATCCCCGGCTCAGTTTCGAACACGTTGTACGGTTTTCCAAGTTGCTACGAACGACAGTCGAACTGTCCGCGGCCGGCTTCTCCGTTGGAATTCGATTGCGCGTCAAAAGAGAAGGGCAGAGACGGGAGAAACAAAGACTGGAGTAATTACGATCCCGTATCGTATTGTTTGAATCGTGGTAACGCTATCGCAAACCGAGCTACAAACTGAAATACGAAATTGTCCTGTACTGTGGGCTTTCAATGGGGACAGCAATTCTGCTGGATCGAAGGTGTCTCCCTTTGTTTACTTTCGCGTTGCAGATTGAATGAAGCGCGAGTGAATTTTTCAAGCACTGAGAGGGTTTTATATGGTTAACTCCGTTACGCGCGATTCTTACAGAATGAAATTGGCCACGATACTAGGGGCGTTTTAGCAAGCGAGAAATATCGGTGTATCCATCGGGAAATCTCGGAATCGCTTATCTGTCAGCTGACGGTAAGTCGGCCATGTCACGTCCACTCGTGTTTCTTCCTGTGTATATGTCGTGCGTAAGTTCATCATGACAGTTTTAAATCGTTGGTTTTGTAACGTTCGCGCGATTTTGTGCATCTAGAATTGGTAGAGGACTTTGCTGGATTCGCTTCGCGAGTAAGTAAGCCATTGTCAACTATTTTTTCGCTTCGTTTCTTCGAATTCTATTCTAAGCAGTTTAGATTTCGATACAGCGTTATCACGGAAGCGATTTCCGATATTTGAATCGTAAAGTTTTAAGCGATGTCGGTTGAAGCGAAAATCAAAACGAATCGCCATTACGTCGACGCATCTCGTCGTCGCAAAGCATTTTCTAACCAGTTTAAAAAAATGACAGCCTACGATGATTCGGTTAACTAATTCGATAAAGCAGTCGAAGTGAAAGAAATAATCATTAAAGCCGCTTCGATCTTATATAACGACGTTTATCGATGACTGGAAAAAGGCTTCTGGGTCATGTAAGATGTTCCTCGCACACTAATTCAATTCAATCGCACACCGTTGTTCAACGATTCCGATTGGAAACGATTGTCGATGGAAATGCTGTTCGAACGGCTTGCATTATTAATCTGCACCGGGCTGACTCCGCTAAAGCTATATTTATTTTAATGGTGCGCATGGGTGCGATCTTATTACAATCCCTAAACAAACCTTCGAACTTTACAATTAAGATGTGCTAAGTGCAAATGATTCAAGCAGCTTTCCCATTTGTCAGTTTCAAATCCGAACGCTCGAAACTTTCCGAATCAGCTGTAATTCGCACATTTCTCACGTTGATCAGAGACCAGAGACACTCTCTATCTATTTGTCCTGTATCTTCTGCCTTCTTCGAAGGACATCGTTGCAAGCGGAAGAACTCCTCTGTTTAGCAAATAAACAAAATCTGACTGTTATCTCTCATACCGTAACACGATGTTGTAAATTCTTGACTCTCTTCCACACTCTGTCTATTCCATCTGAACCATAACCGAAAACGGTAATAGCTGCTCTCATCAGCGAAAATTACATTGAATCGCGCTTTTTCTTCCTTCGATACACATTCTTTTCCAAAGTTCAATCGCTATCTCCTGATTTTAAATACATTTAAAAACAACTGAAAATTCGATTACAAGGATAATAGAACAATATTAATTGCGAATATTTAATAAAAATTATTCGAAATATGTCTAAACAAGACGTTTAAGAGAAGCGATTCATCGCATAGGATATCGAATAAAATATGAAATTTTGGAAAATGGTAAACTTTTCAAGTGTCCGAATGTTTTTTTTGTAATGCGGAAAGTAAAAAGATAATGCAGTTACATAACAACTATTTATGTTTCTGTTGTCTATAATAAGTAAGTTAATATAGCAAGCAACAAGCGAATGGTTATTTTAATCATTCGGATAGATACGAGCCATTAAACTTGAAATATTTTTCAACCTATTCGATGCATCGAAATCGTAAACTGTATACGTCAAAGCGTGAAGGACAAGCCTTGTTGAAAACTTGCACAGTACAGAAAAATCTATAGCAGCAACGTATAGGGTAGCATAGTCGGTGAAATAGTTGGTTGAATTAGTTTGCAGTGTCACCGGACAGTCTGCGTACATTAAATTTCCGATTTTCGAGGAATCGTTGATATTTAAACTGTTACAATTTTGTAGAAACGAGTCGTACAATTCATCGCAATTCACAATTCATCGTTCGTGTTTCCTTAACACGCTTTTACACGATATAGGAGACGATAAACGAAAGACATGCTTATTTCGTTGCTAACACAAGAATGAAAACGCGTTACTTGACTCTTTCGATTTGTTATTATAACCAGAGAGTGGATAATTATGCAAAATAGAAATGATCTGCACTGATTGCAAGAAACAGTAATCAGTTAGAAGTTTGTTTCTTACTTTGACAGCCTTAATAAGTTAAGAACAACGTATCAGCATCCTTAAATACTTGTATGGGGAGTTTGCGGAGCCAGTGCAGATGGGAAAGAAGGTCGTCGATTCGCAGCGTCTTGATTTTTCTGAAGTTAATCTGGAAAGCGAGGAGGATTCGATCGGTGCGATTGCTCGCAAATGAATGGGAACGAAGGGTTCGAAGAGACGTATCTATCAGCCCGGCTGTTCCCTAAAGAGGAGACAGGCAGGAGGCGTGGTAAAACGCGCGCGTGGACGCCGCGAGGCTTGAATTTCGTCGACCACGCGAAAAAGGACAAAGAGCGGGACCTTTTATCCGCCGGATAGACGGATAGGAGCTGGTACGCCGTGCCGTGCCGTGCCGCACCGCGACGGGGCGCATCCCACACAGGCTGTACAAGACTGCCAAGACGCTGCCTTGCCTAGGCTACCTACCTACGTTACACTCCGATAAAAATTGATTTGCACGGGCAGCGAGCGCGGTCGCTTGTCGTCGTCGTCGTCGTCGACGCGATCGAAAATGCGGCGACCGAGATTTTTCCACAAGGTCCGGGAAAGCGAACGCCACTTGGTGCTACCGATCGCCACTTTAACCACTCAAAAGTTGGAAGTAATACACATTATTTCTACTACATTAGAAATATTGTTCCAAAAGCTGCCTCCTACAGAAATTTCATCAAAGTCGGTATGACCAGATTTGATGTATTTAACGATAAATCCTATCAAAATTCAGTTTGTTCGAATATATTGCAATAGTTGTTAGCTAGCGGCTATGGGCGACGAAGACGCGCTAATCAACGTGATTGTGAAAGAAATCATAGTGCAAAGGGTTAACGCTATCATTCGTTATTCTTTCGTTTCTTTATGCCTAAGATGCTAAAATAGACGTTTATCGCGTTGATACGACGCAGTTCGTTTTGGGCCGGCAAAACCGCAATGGGTTTGCTGCGCGGGCCGGGGGCCGCCTTTGTCCCCAAATACATGTACACTGGAAACCAGAGGAAACCGTTGCAGTTCCGCGGCGTTGGAAAATATGTAAAACGAACGGACCGCGCTCTAAAAGCTGTGAGACGCGCTATCCGGAACGCGTAAATGGGAATATGTCAACTCGACTGTGGGAATTGCGAGCCGTGGTTCGCAGCTGATAGCATTTTCTTTCTGCGAGGTTTAAATAAGTAGTTCGTGGATGTTTACGTGGACGACGGGTTTCGTGGGCGAATCTCAAGAAACTCGAGTCAGGTAGATCGAGTCGCTTTTGTGCTCGCTTTGAAAACTATATCGTGAACTTTAACCAATATTATCGCTCAATTGAAATAAGTTGTCTAGCATGAACGAACCAGATGTCCTTTTCATCTTTTTAACAAAAATTTACGTAATAATAATAATTAAAATGAATATACGATTAGAATATACTAAGATTGGGATTATACTTAGAATTTGCTAAGATTGGGGTTATTTCTCCGCCACGTATAGTTCTATGCAGCAGAGTTTCGTGGGTTGCTGATTTTCAGAGTGTTAAATGTCGCGTGTTTGGGACGACAACAACAACCTCAATCCTTTAACGATCGTTTCCACCCGCGGGTAACGCAGAAGTTGTTGGAACCGATACGCGGCAAACTTTTATTAAACTATCGGTGACGCGGCTGCATATCGAATTGTCCTTCGATCGAGGTGATTCATTGGCATCGAGCTGACTAGTTTTAAATAGCTTTTCTCAACGTAGGCGAGAAATATTGCCTCGATGGCCGATCGAAAGAAAGCGATTATGTGTCGCGAAGCAGGCGATCGGACTCGTTCGAAATGATTAGCGACCGGCGGGGTCGTGGAACCAGCTGTCGCGCCTTTGCTTTCTTTTCGGGCACAATCGACATAATAAGATTCGTTTTATTAAAAAATAAACGAAACAAAAAAGACCGAAGAAATTTAACGAACTGGTAATAAAAAGGTACAGCAATTGGTTATCCCGCGGTAATCGGCTCCACTACCCTAACTGTCCCATGATGTTCTTCGCGATCACGTGTAAATAAACCAAAGGAAATCTCCTGCTGTCGTTCGTATAATGGAATACTTGGACAACCCGGGATTGAATGGAGTCCAGGAAAATGTAGGATTTCCGATGATCGATCTTTTTCTACCTGACGCGGATCTTTCGGCTACGTTCCGTGCTTACAATGAACGTTTCCGCTTCCTGTGAAGGAGAATAGAGAGATTCGGGAACCTCTCTTCCTATACTATCTTTGCTACGAACGTGGTTTCGCTTTCCCTGTTCTACCAAACGCAGCAGCCTCTGTAGAATTTGTACGCTCGAATTCCATTCCATCTTTCTATTATATCCCGTGAAAATGGTGGCCGGCTGGTCGCTGGTAGCTTTTGAACCAGTAAACTCGTGGGATGACCTTCGACGGTATCTCGACGATGATCTGAAATAACCTGTTCGCTCTGGAAGCTACAAAGAATGTTAAAGACGGGTTATCAACCTACGCTATCTATCGGTTAGGATGAATTGGACGTTTAAAAGCGACGATTCGTTTTTCTAAAAGCCTTACGATTTCCCAGATGCTGATCTTCGATAACTTGTGATAAGCGAACGAGTCGAGAGCTGTTACTCGATGATGGATTCTTAATGTTTTAATGGGGGCATTAACGCCGAAGCGTGCATCTACAAGGCCGCGGAATTGCGGGTCATCCAATTCATAATTGCGTCAGCTAAGCTCGATGATAATTATGAAAGAGATAGCTATGAATAGACCATGAAAAATATCGTGTCCCACTTGTAGAAATCAGGGTGACCTAAAACCCCCCAATACCTTGGGACACGTCGGACGCGTTTCTTTCATTTTTCGTATTTCAAAGGTGTCGGATATCTGCGGTTTTGTCGAAAATGCGTTGGTCGCGAAGCGGCGCTAGACTGATCTGAACGCTACCAAGCGAACGAAACAAGGGAAGATGCGAGATAATACGCAAGAAAGGAGCGTCGATGCGTCGACACTCGGGACACGTATGAGGAAAGTAAGCTAGGATCTCGTATTAGGAGAGGTCCTCGCATTAGACAACTTTACCCAATCCTTTCCGGCTCGCAGAGTTCCGATGTCTGAAACGATCTCGTGGTTAGGCTCTTATCAGCACCCTCTGTTCCCTGTTATCGTGGGATCTACCCAGGATCGATTTCGCGGATCGGTATTCTCGGTTCGAGCCGTTTCCGCTATTCTTAGACCGTAACTCGGCGAAATTTTCAGCGTTCACGATCTCCTCCCTGCCGTGTCTTGGCACCGAAATTTATGAGTTTATTGATTCGCGAGAATCACGGGCAAGACGCGCGCAGATACTCGATGAAATTCGTTCTCCTCGGCTTCCCGCACCTCTCTCTCTCTCTCTCTCTCTCTCTCTCTCTCTCTCTCTCTCTATCCCTCTAAGCAGAGACGTCGGTACACGCATATCTACGTACCGGTGCACAAGTGTATTTCACGGGAGAAAGAAACGTTACCCTGCAAGTGGATCGGTGGTTATAGAGATACGTTGTCGTAGGACGGATTCGACGAGCGAAATCCAATACGCTCCAGGTGCGCTATCGTTCGCAAACTACACCCGATCGTACCGACCCTCAGGACCCAAAGCAGACCGTTCCTCGGACAAAATTCAATAGCTTGCGTTTTATAATCTTATTCTTTATTTCGTATCTTTCGTGACTTTCAAAGTCTCTATTCCAAACTTCTTACACGGAGGCTCGGTGACAAAAGCGGGGCGGAGAAGAACAGAATTGGAAGCTCGGTCGAGTCGAAAATTAG
>CM052160.1:15408227-15510775 GCA_028455555.1 Augochlorella aurata | reverse complement strand
GGGGCGGAGAAGAACAGAATTGGAAGCTCGGTCGAGTCGAAAATTAGGAGAAAGCAAGTCGCGGCAGTATTCTCGCGAAGAAACTAGAACGTCCTGGCGGCGGCAATCGAAGCCGCCAATTGTTGCGTTGAATTTGTCCAGGCCGATTGTCGTTCCCGTTCGTAAATTGAATTCTCTCTTTGAGAGTTTTTCACGCTTTCTACACCCGAGGAAAAAAATTGTTCGATCGGTCGCGATACATTTGCGAGTCAAAATCCGAAATAATTACACGGACAATAGAAAGTCGTAAAACGGGTGAAAACGAAAGTCCGTCGAAGATCCGCTGCGCCGCACCGCATCGGTGTGAAATCGAAAGAGGAAAGTATCGAAGAGGGAACGACCGACTCCCGGCGAGATTGGTTTCGAAAATTAATTACGATACTACGGCGTTGTATCACGCCAAACTGTTTAATTCGCACGAAGGTGAAAGTGAAACCTTGGAAACCTTGAATTTTCTTTGCCGTTCCCGCGGTCTTTCTGCGGCTACAATTTTAAGGAGGGAATCGTCCATCGAATATCACCCTTCATCCTCGCTTAACTTTACTATTTCCTTGTCTCCTCGTTACAGCTATTTCATCGATCGTAAGGAATCAACTTTATTGCTTCTATTATATTAACCCTTAAATATGCCTATTCTCGCATTCGTGTTTAGTAGATCATGTATGAAATCTTTATTACGAGTACGACTTATGGTTAGGGTGCAAGGGGTTAAATAAATAAGATAATAGAGCAGCCGTCTGACCGATCTGTACGTGGTTTGGATAATAATTGGAAATTTGGATAATCAAGGTTATACTATACGCACTTTGGTAACGCAATAAAAGCTTCCGTTTCCGTTCCCATGGATATTTTTCGCGCGCGCCCTTCTAACCCTAGATCGAACTGACCGCGTCCTGATAAGGCTGCGCGATGCGCTCGCAAAATATTTGTGCGTCTAGCCCACGCAGCATGGAACGCATTGCATCGCATCGTATCGCATCGTAGAGGAGGCTCGCATAAATTTATCGCATCGCGTCAAATCGCGGGAAGGCTTCGCGTACCACGGAGTTACGCTAGCGTGACCCTAATTATTTTTTTCCAGGTTGGTAGTTTGGCCGAATGCGCGAATAGAGTATACTCGAGCTGCTGGCACTGCGTCGGCTGGTTACGAGGCCGAAGCTACGATGGTGTACAGACGATCGCCACGATAATAGTTGTAACGATGACAAGAAATGCCGTGCACCACGCATCGCCCACGCTCCCGTGAGAATAGAAGCGACGCGACGGTCTCGTAGTGGTAGTTGCTCGCGAAGCTGTTTCAAAATATTTCCGATTCTCTCCTGGCAATCGAACGATTTGTTTAGGTATTGATCTCGATGCGTTGCACAGTGGTCTGGAAACCCGCTTTCTGTGGCCAAAACTATTTTAGCGTTACTTCAAGACGCAAGGATGTTAGCGCAGTATGAATTTTTGAATTCGTCTCGACACCAGCTAGAATATTGTGTAGTCAAAAATGTGCATTGAAAAAAATGTTTTTCTTTTTATCTTTCGGATAGATCAGCGCTTAATATTTACGGATTACTCTTGATAATGGTTTAACATTTTTCTAAAAACCTTCTCAAAGTTTATATTATTATATGTATCGCGAAATTAAATATTCTTAAGAACTAATACATAATGAAAACGCGCCAATTATAGATACATGAAACGTTAATTAGCAGCAGTTAGTTCATGCTCTATATAAGTTGTTCAAATAATTCTTCTCACTATGGATGTCTGAATTGTGCTTCTAGAACGATGCGTCCGCCCACGCGATTATCCAAAGCGGTTAATGTTTTGGATTTCGAAGCTTCGAAGCGTTGCCGATTAACGAGTACAAATATTTCTCGAAAGCGTCGAATTTGAACAATTCAATTTCAGCCGCGAGAAGCTGGTTTCCAGCACGCTGTCGGTGGAAACGGCGTCGAAGCCGCCGAAGAAGGTTTCGTCGGCCGACGACGGAAGCAACGAACGCAGCTTCGAAACCTGACCACGTGCATAGAATCAATCGGTGCACGCGACGCGTAGCAAACTCGCCATCCCGCCATTGTGTGCGATCGTTACACCGCAGCGGGGCACGGGATCGGTGCGAGTCAACAGAGTGCAGGCCGAAAATATCGATTGTCTGCGATCGGGTCTGCCGGTCACGTTTCAATGACAGTACAAAAATGGGACGGTTGTTCGATAAGGAACCGACCTGTGCGATGCCGTCGAGCGATACATCCTCCCGCTGCGCCGACTCGTCTCGTTCGGCTACTACCATCTCGTTCGACGAATTTTCGAAAACCGCAACGCGTCGGCGCGGATGCAATTTTTATAAATTTTTATAAATGGAATCGTTGCAGGTGAAATTTTTACCGACAAAATTGTTACGAATAAAATCGTTCCAGGTGAAATCGTTGGAAACGGAATCGTCGGTCTCGGCCGTATAGAGGCTCCGAAATAACAGCGCGCGAAGTTAAATAGACCAGAAAACGTGAGAAACCGTTGATCACCGGGCGAGAACGCGAATGCTACAAATGATCGTGGCATCGTATTCGGTGGATGCACCGAAATACCGTGTTCTAATCTCTATTCTTGGTGTACGCCTCCCACATGGTGCGACAAAAATGTAACTTCGGGCACACGCGCTGGATGCAAGAGGCGCTCCCTCGTCGATCTCGCGTTTTTCACGAAAGCAAACGTTTCATCCTAGTTTTCAGGGAACTCGTTTGATTTCGTCTTTGTCGTGTGATCGATGCTCTGGCACATTCTCGGCACGAGGAGTCTGCAACTGGACGCCTAATGACTAATGGACTCTCGCACGAGTCGCGCGCATTATCTTTACCTTGAGTCACGGAATCTTTTTGTCTTGCTCGTTCACCTGCCGGTGTCTCTCCATCGAGTTAATAATCCTCGAGAATGACTGGTTCGGCATTGAAAAACTCTTGATTCCGGGAATTGGCTCGATCGCCGATTCGTAAGTTCGCCGGGCGGGCGATCGTCGGGCTTCGAAGAATCAACGACAATGAATTATATTATCGCACTCCGCGTTGTCGTTAATCCGTTGTTTGTTCGCCTACGTTCGACGCACTTTGCTACAGAGAGCTGTTCGTTTTATCGTTTCGGAGAGCCGCAGCGCGGTAAGCGAGTGGAAACTGTATACGCATCGGTAATTACGCCGATGCACGCTGGTTTCAAAAGCGATACTATGTGCGAAAAATTCAATTTTTCAACTTTCGTGTCTCAACAAAATTTTGTTTCCTCTGTAGCGTTCTCGTTTCCAACTCCTTGGAACCTTTAATTATGCGCGGAGTTATTTTATGTTTTCGGCTTCCATCGCTGCGCGCTGACTTTTTTAGACATTTCCAACGATCTGGCAAGAAAATGTTTTCGAAAAAAGACTTGTATTATAAAAGATACTGGCCACCTCGATTTTTCAAACGTTGATGCATGTTTTGAACTCGATAATATTCTAGTTGGCGGCGAGAGGAATTCAACGACCTACCGTACCACAACTTTAAACCTTGAAACAACGATACGATTATTTAAGCCTCGGAAAGCGAATGCCTAGACCACTGCGCGTTGGTTGCACGGAGCGGAACTCTTAACCGGTTGCCGATGAAAACGCGTCGATAAATGGACCAGCACAGTGCGTTCACGATGCAATTTTCCACGCGCGTCGCTCGCCACCGATTTTTATTCCGCAGCGCGTGGACGATCGAATTCATCGAATATCCTTTCTCTATCGTCCGGGCAGCAGAGACCAGGCTCTCGGCTATAATCGCGTATTACGTAACACGATCTCGGCAAGGTAGGAATAAACCTGAAGCGCGATTTGCGATGCTGCAACGCAAATATAGACTGGCACTGCAATAATAGTAATGCTCCGCGAGATTAGTAATCCCGTGCGAGCAGGTTCTGTGGAAATATCGAGTTTCTCGAAAAGCGGTTACAAGATTAATCGTGGGATTTCATTTGCTCTTCCGCTCGAGCATACAGGCTGTTTCCTCCGACAGTTTATTCTTCTTTTTGCATTTTCTCGAACAAGTTTTATCGAACGGGAGATGGTACCGAGACATCGCGAACTGCCCTGACAAATTACGACCGATAAACTGATCCGCATTTTTAGCTGCTGCTCCATGCGCCTAATCGTGAAAAACACACGGGGTGAGTCACCCAAGATTAAGTCGCCCGAAGTGTGTATCTCCTTCGTTCTCGGCGCTAGATAGAAACGGTTCGAGCTCGGAGCGAAGTGGAAATGCAACGGAAGAGCCTTTTGTTTGAATTTATTGGGAAGAACGTAAGTTAAAGAAAATTAAAAGCCGTACTATTAGAGACACTATCGAACACCAACATAGACTGGCGTAGAAACATTCTTTTTGTTGCCGAATCAGATTTTGTCCCGATTTTTGACTCTTTCGACCAACAACTGTGAAAAATCTGCAGTTTGTTAAATCTTTCCCACCGATCTCGTTGAAATTTTCAGTAAGCATATAAGCGACGACGATCTACGAAACGCATTTTTTAAATTTTCGTTAAATTAAGACTCGGATTAAAGAAGGTTGATAAACGCGAATAATAGCCGGTGTTTCTGCCAGCTAAAACAGATTCAAGTCGTTTAGTCCAGTTTGAAAATAGTTATACCGTATTTTGAAGCGGCACTAAGTATACGGCTGCCACTGTATTCATGAAGGATCGTATTATATTTATCGCGGTGACGGCCGAATGTAAAGCGCGTCTGTTCGCGGCGCAATTTTCTCTGGAAAGTAGAGTACGCGGTTGTTTTCATCAAGGCGGAAACGCACCGGTCGTCTCATTGACGTTTGCGACAGGCTGTTGACACGAGTGTCGCAAATGTCTCCTCTGTTTTCCGCAAAGAGATCGACGCGACGCGACGTCGCGGCTCGAGTGTCCGCCGCGCGCAGAAAGAATCGTTGCATCACGATCCCGTGGATCGTCCCGTGTCCCGCCCCGTATCCCGTGAATCATGTTCCGCATTTAATTGCCTCGAGTGGCGGGCCGGCTGCGCTCTGCGCTACGTTTAGAGAAGCAACATCAACGGTCTAGAGTCCGGCGTAGAGTCCGGAAAAGACGGAAAGAAGACGAACGTGTTTCGGGTTCTATTTTCGCCGTCCGAAAGGTCTCGTATTTCCGACGACTCGGAATGTCGTGGTTACCGTTTGATCGGCGAAACACCGTCCTCGTCGTCTTCGGTTCGAGCGCTCGATTCCGAAAAATTCAAGGCTGCCTTGTGTCCGGCAACAAAGTATTTTCTCTCGGTTTGTTTTGGAAAATGCTCCCGTAATCGATACACCGATCGAGCTTTTTGTACACACCGGCTAAGCAAATATTGTCCCGACGACGTTGTGGACACGCCGCCCGAACAAACCTTCCGCGCTTATTTAGATAACTCGTGGTTGTTTGCGAGGCAAATTTACAGATTCTCGATAAATCCTGTTGAATAGAATGAATCGGTGCTTAGCAGTAATTTCCCCTGCCCCGTGGGGTTATATCTGCCGAACGGTGTCGTCGGTGTATCGCTGGAAGCCGAGTTTGTTCGTTGCCCTTTTAGCGACGGTTCATTAGTTCGGTTAACGCCTCTAATCGATAAGCGGACTCCGCAAATTACAGCGCCTTTGCTCGTCGAAAACTGTTCAACGAGAGATCACGGGGCGTTGCTATTCCGTTGCGTTTCGTCGAGGCGACGTGCCGCGACGTGCCGCGACGCGACGCGACGGTTGCGGACGATCTAATTAACGGAGCAACAAATCGTGAACAGCCGGTGCAACGAACGCCGGAGAGACCTTGTTCACGCGTCGTTCTCCTACCTAGCTCTAACGAGGACAGAGGAACCGAGAAGAGGTCTCGACAAGGGAAGAGAAAGTCTCTTGAAAAAGCAACCGGCTCACGGAAACTCCCAGGAAAATTCGCTTTTTTGTTGGGGAAACCGCCTAGCTCGTTCGTTGATCTTGACCTTCGAGTCTGCGGACGTTAGTCTTTTACGAGCGAATTTATAGCGGTATACCTGACAACAATGTCTGGTGGAAGTACACTTTAAATCAGGTTTTACATAACATATCAATCAAGTAGAAACTGATCTGCGAATATTACACGGGTATGAGCATACTGAGAATACGTGTAGCCGTTGCATCGTTGACAGAGTAACGAGTTTTAGCCCTAGAACGACCCGCTATCTATTAAAATAAAGATAAAGCGTCAGTGTTTAACAATTAAAAGCCAATGACAATTAACAGTGCCAGAGTTCAAAATGATATCACTCCCAAAGACACTTTAGGTTTTCTTATCAGGATGACGCTCGCGCGCGCGCGAGTCGTTAGATCGGGCGTGGTTTCGTTGGATAATGTATATTACAGTAATTAGTTGTCTGGGGAAAAATAAGGTGGGGTAATAATTATTGGGTAAAAGCGTATTTTCACGATGACGACGCTCGTCGTAAGAGATTTTGCTCGGTAAATGTCGTTTTCGTGCAGATACAGCGATATTCTTGGAGAACGTTGGTTCGCTTGTGTTGGACAGGGGTTGGCGGACGTTTTATTGCGACAGTCTGAAAAGCGTCTCGACGCTCGCGCTCGCTCGGTTCGCTCCCTCGCGTGTTGCTAGGATAAAAAGGCGCACCCCTCCTTCAATGAATCTCCTCCGATCAAATGTTTTCGGATACTCCAACGCTGGATTTTCCGGCGCCCCAACGATCTCGCGAGCTTCTTTGATCCGTTGCATAGTGGCTCAGGGAACTGCTTTTCATGGCCAAAAGTCAACTTTCGAAGTTTAATCATTTCTGCTAAAACAACGGAATAAACCTACTTACTTTTCAAACAATTGTTATAATCAGATTGCCGATTTTATGCCTTTATGACAAAAATGTGTAGATCGAATACGAAACATGGTACAAAATAGCGCCGAATCGAACTTTATAATTTTTTCTTGTAGTCCTGTGTGCTTGATAACAGCCGTCGATGTGTTAAGTCTTGAAGTAACGCTGAAATAACAACGATGGTAACTAAGAAACAAATTCTTAGCCCATTTAGCCTTTCTATGGTCATGGTTCTTTGTCTGTGCTAGGAGACACCTTGCACAGTTGTGTCCCGCGTCTAGAAACGATCACGATGAAACGTTCTCGACAATGCAATCTCGGAGAAGGAACGCGGTCGCGAAGAAACGATGGCTCGGCAAGGGGTTGGATAAAGGAAAAAGGATGGAAACGAAACGAGAGGAAAAGCAATAGGACGTCGGAGGATAGGGAGAAGTTGGTAGTATTATGGGGGCCGACGGACGGACGAACGAACGTTTTGTTGGGAGAGTTTGAGAAGCGTCTCGACGCTCGGCGCCGTCGAACAGCCCCCGAGACTGTGTTCCGGCATATATGTATGAACGCACCCCTCGTTATGGCGTGGTATGGTGTGATGGTGTGATGGTGTGGCGTAGCGTGGCGTGGCGTGGCGGCAGGAGCTTTGTCCTGGGTAAGGATTGACGTCAGCAGCAGAGATCGCGTTGTACACGCGTACGGTCTTAGAACGACTCTTTCGCCGAATTTATTAACGCGTCCACAGCGTACCAACGTTTTCGACAATCTTTCGTCCAGATAATAATGAAAATAATAGTAATATACTAGTGAATAATAATAATAATGGTAGTAGTAATAGTAATAATAATAATGATAATAGAAAGAAAATTGTGGTTCAAAGTGTTTATATGTATACACAAGAGCTGCGCGTGAACGTCCAACCGTTGCGCCAGTGGTGCGAGGGTTGTATGGAAACGCGTACAGGAATACATACTTGGTAGCCGAATACGTCACGCGATCGAACGAGAACGATATTTCGTCTAATTATTCCTGTGTCCGTCATCGACGAATCATTTTTCCTTCGCTCGGCGCCATTGTGTGCTAAACGACTCGGTTTCCCGCGTCCTCGAGCTCCTCACCCGTAATTTAACGCAATGCTTTGCATTATTGCGAGTCGTCCCAATTACGATAGCATCGTCAGGCCGTGTATCCTATTCGGCCGATCGCGTGAAATTTCCACCGTGGCAATTATCCGCAATTAGCATCGCGCCGCGTCGCGTCGATCGCAACTTCTCGAACGTGTCCTGGGCCCGGGCGAGACAGCCTTCGGTCGTTCGCATAAAACCGTGAGATCGTCTCTCGCCATGGTGTCCATTATATGTTAAACCGTTCGGCTAAACTGTGCTCCGCCGGGGATTATGATCGCAGCTATGATAGAGGGGGATAACGAACGACGCCCCCAGGTTCAATGGTTAATTGAAACTTGTTACTTATGCAAAGTGTATTGTGCACCGTGTACGCGCGCCGATGTGGAAGGAGGAGTACGGTCTAAACGCCCGAGTGCAATGCTTTGAACTTGATCGTCCGTTCGTTTATTTTCTTTGTGAAAGCACCGATTGATCGATCGATTAATTAATTAATTAATTAATCGACGACCCTTCTTAGTCGTCGGAGGGTCAGAGGATTGTCGGGTACAGACGCACCGGACTATCTTCGTGCTCTATGCGTGTAGCAATAAGAGATGCCAATGTCGATCGTGAACTTGGCATCTCTTCGCTGAGGTTTAACAATACGTTTAGCGCACAGTTTGTTACAGTGCGAACGTCGAACTGCCTTCTCGAATTTCTGTAGACACGCGTAAGCCGTTAAAAATAATTGATTAAATAAAATTGACAATGCTTGATTATGGTTACCTAATTTTAACCGTTGATGCAACCGATACCAAAGCTTCTCGCATTACATAATTAAACAGACGAGGCGTTTGCATCGACTTTCGCGACTTCCGAACCATCGGTATCTATTTCTACGACCCATAGTCGCAACTCCTACGATCCGAGAAAGTTATTCGCTGTCTTCTCGTAGTATTCGGACAGCAACGATTTTCCGCGTCTCTTGTAATCTTGCTAAAGATTTGAAAAGTATCGACCCGTGTAGGAGCAGCCAGCCATATACATATGTACGTACGTACGTACAGGATGTTCAGAAAAAAAGTAGAGTGTGTCCTATACATACGCGTATACCGTATAAATATTGTACGCTCCTTTTTTAAACATCCTGTGCAGATAGGTTCGCGCCACTACCGTTTGGTATCGCGAGGTGCAGATCTCCGTGGACATTAATTTCCGCGTCCCTTATCGCTATCATCGACGCCGATAGCCGGTTATCTCGTTACCAAATAAGTACACAGGCTCGCACTCGAAAAAATGGTATACGATCGGAAAGGATTATAAAACAAACGTCGACGTGAATCATCAAGAGTCGAGTGTCCACTGGCAGTGAACCTGTCGCTCGTTAGAAAATGAGATAGAAAACACCAGTCCCGATAAGCGTTATCGGTGCTAAGCGGTTATCTGTCTCTGTCCAGCGGCACCGCGCCGAGCCCGGCTCTTATCGTCGGCTTTGAATTAGCCCTTCTCCGGTTCGTCTTGTGCCAACAGCGTATACCACCCGATAAGGAAGTCCCGCCATCTCCGATTCTTTTTATCGGAGCTCGCGTACCACTTCGTCAAAGACTTTCCTCGAGAAAACGTCCGTAACTGTTCGAGCAACCACTACCCGAAACGAACAGGTGGAAAAGAACAACGACGCAAGAGTTTCGATTTGCAGAATCGACCGCGTTATCACAGATGGGAAGTGTAATCGTGCGTTTCTAGTTCGACTTTTGTTCGTTGAATTTCGCGCGTGGAATTTCCAGGTCGTTTTGGGATACGTCGCACAGCGATCGATTTTCTTAGAAAATCGGACTAAGCGAAGAAAGAGAATTGTTTTGCGAGCGAAAAATCGTTTCGCAGTTTTCCAGTTTATTCTATACGTTTTTTTACCAATTCTTTTACCAAGCTTTTGCTGCTATATGCTTCGAAAATTTCTACCAACTTTTTTGGGGAAAAGTAGTACAGTGCTACGTCACGTCCGCCCCCAGAGCTAGCGGTCTCCGGTATCGAACGAACGATTCCGGAGGATGGCGCGCGAGGTCGAACGGAGACGCCTGCCGCGATTGCCCTAGTTCGTCCTTAATTTACACGAAGACTTTCTTGGGTTTCTTTTTTTAACGCTCAACCGGTGACCTATAGGCTCGCTCGTCGAAACTCGCCTTTTCCCGTTGTGCAACGTCCAAGCTCTTCGAATTCGTGCGAGGATTCCTCGACGGCAAATAGAATGCCGTCTTCGTGGTAGCTGCCGACTACCGAATCGGCATCGCGAATCGTTGCAGCTTCGACGCTGCGTTCTCTTCGGGAATTGTTCGATGTTTCGCCGAAGGTACGAGCGAAGTCCAGTTTCTAGAATTACGCCGTGGTACCGGCGGATATGTGGAACAGATTACGCATAGAATCGTTTTACAAGACATCGGATAGCTATTGCGTACGGATGCGCGTGGGCAGCGAGTAGCGGACAGCGATTCGGTTACAAAGACTACGGAATCTATTTCCAACGATCGATACTCGTTCCGATAATTGCGGCGGAGACCTATCGTACTCGCTTCTAAACGCGTTTTGCAACTCGGCTCGTTTACCAGACAATAGTATTTCGGTCGTCCGTGACTTCTCTTCCCATTAATTGTACTTTCTTGTCGAACCGAAACGTTGGCGCGCTGGGATTCGCTTAGGACAACGATTCCCGATAAACGATTCGCGCTACCGGAGTCCCGTGTTCTCTAATTGCACGCTAATTACCGCGACGCAACTAATGCAATTCCGATTTCCTGCCAGAAGTGTTCCGCAAAAGAGTAACGGTGTTCCTCGCAGCTGCACTTTCTTTCTTCCGGCTGCGCACGCAGAGGTTGCTCCGCTCGAGTCGCCTAGCCGAGACGCGCAGGGTAGGTAGCGAGTAGCGGAGTCGCTCACCGTCGTGGGCTAGCTGATTACTCTGGCTCTTTAGTTTATTTTTAAGCACGATTACCTTTACATTCGTCGAATAAGACGCCCGCCGTACGAATAGTAATATTTAGAATGCGGAACAAGTAAAATATCATTTAACTTTCTCCTTTCAGTTTCATTGATCGAACCGTGAGAGATTTCGTGAGAACTCTTGGGGTTGATTTTCGACCACTTAATAACGTCTAAACGATCCTCGATCATTGAAGATCATCCAAGTTACAGAAAAATTGCAAAGTACTCCTTCGTTCTCTTTCTCTCGGCGTGCTCGGTCCGGAGATCGTCTGGCGTCGTCGTTGACGAACGCGCTAATTGTCGGGGGAATTTAAGAAGCCCCGCTAATTGCGACGCTGACGATTTCTTTCGTGCTCACTTTCTACCGCGAGGGTATTCTCGTTCATTCGTCGCCATCCGAAGCCGGGAGTCGACCATCGACTTCGTTAATTTCACGCCCCGGATAATGAGTTTTGTTCAGAGGACGTTCTCGAGTGTTACTCTCAATTTTTTAACGAGGCCCCGCGCTGCTCAACCCATAGAAATTTATTTACCCTTCTAATGAACTGCGTACAATTAGACTGCGTTTTTCCTGCGATGCGAAAGTTGGACAATTCGACTAGACTTCAACCTCGGTTCGAGCTTCGTACTTCGATCGAGGTATCAGAGTCTCTGACTCTGATCGATCGGAGTCTTCGACCTTGATCGAAGTCAAACAGTTAGCCATTAATTATGCATCGACAAATTGATAAATTATTTTTGGTATACTGAGCGAAAACTGTGGCTAAAGGCTTTAGATACTCGCGCTTTGAATTTTTGACATTTTTCCTACGAATCGAGCACTGTGCGGCGCGGCGCGGAGCGGCGATGGTTTCGCAACGGGTGTCCCACGCGCGTCAAACGATCCAACGAGTTAATATTCATCCGCGTATAATTAGTATTCCGTCGGTGGACATCGATTCCGAAATTAAATCTGTTTCGCAATTCGAATGGGAGTCGTTCGAAGACGGAAGCGACGATAATAGACGACGGAGCGTATATCGCGGAGCCGCGTATCGGAGACACGCGTCCGCGTTCGTCCAATAAAATCGATGCGAACGAAAATAGTCGTGTGTGCCCGTGGTCGTTCATCGAACGACGGCCCACGTGCTTGACCGGCGATGTGCATATTATTGTGCAGAATGCGAGAGAGCGAACGTACGGCCGCGGGTGTCGTTGCACGGCCGGCAATAACGCGGCGAGGTCCACAACCTGTTCGCTCGTCTGCTGCTCGTCTATCGGACTCGATACCGCTAAGTGCCGCAAATTTATGTCCCTTGGCGACGAGCGAGACGAGCTAAAAGAACGACGAGAAGGGGACGGGGTCGGCTATTTTCGCTATTGTCGGAGAACATCAAAGCGGAATCAACGAATTTCGCCGTGTACACCTGACGATCTTTCTCTTCTGCCGATCCTCTTATTGCCGTGGCTCCCCGAGCAATAACGCGTAAAACATTCGGTCGGCGCACGATGGGACGAGAAACCACCTGACAGCAATCAAAAATCGATTTTCGTGTAATTGTAACCTGGAATGAGATTGGTGTTACTTGAGAAACAACTAATTACGTTATAATATGGTGCACTAATTTTTTTAACGTTAGCCTTCGTTTTCTTACGACCGATGATTAACACGTTCGGTCAACTATTTGAAGTAAAGACAAATATAGAACCAAAGAGAAACGCTAGTCATAGATTGTTTAGTTAATGAGTTCGAGTCAGCGAACCTCTATTGTCGCAACATGTACCTCGGCTGTCCGAACCGCCTTGTTCTCCGGCGTGTTCGGATAAGCGAGATTCCAGCGTACACCTGCGTTGCCTTGTTTTCCGATTCGCAAGAATTATTCCGTCTCGAATCGGAGAAAACTCATTGACAAGACAAGACTCGAAAGAAATCGCGTACGTGTTCAGCTTCGGTGACACTGGCAGCTTCTCCTGTTCTTCATCGACGCCCACGACGCACGACGCACGACGCACGACGCCTGTAAAATTGCTCATCGTGACGCGTCGCGTTGGTTCGGGTCGCTCTAGTTCCACGAGATCGCGTCTCTCGCTCGACCATCTCGAGCATCGTATTTATAGAGGAACACTCATCTTCTCTTTTTCGGTCACTCTCCGAAACGAGTGCTCACCGTTTGTTGTTCTCCACCGGCCGGAATGGCTACCATTCTTTTCCATGATCGACGAACTCTGCGCGACGGTCGAGGGACGAATGGTTGGGGAGTCAACGATCGGAACAGCCTCTTAAACCTCCGGAGCAGTTCCCTGTGCCGTTAGAACGCGACGACTCGGCTTTTCTGACCGAACTGTTCGTTTTTCGAGGGAGTCTTTTGAAAATTGACTCGTTCAAAAATGTCGCCATCGCCAAAATTCGGAGTAGGTTAATGAATATTTTGAATAATTAAAACACCCTTGTTTCCAAATATTTGGAGTCGTCGGAGGCCGTTTACATCGTCAGCCGCTCGATGCGAGACAAAAAATATACGCTCGTATGCGAATCAACGTCGACGACCTTGAAAGCTTGGAAAAAATGACTCGAAAAAAGCTACTTTGCGCGTAGCATTCGTCTGCCGAGACCACTCGAATTCCATACATATTTTGTAAGATCGAGTTGGCCGGCTTTATGCGAAACATCTTGTACGGGGTGTGCGAGATGCGCGTCTTCTACTTTTAACTACGCGAAGTATCCGAAGAAAATCGATCGAGACCGGGTCGGAACTCGAGTCCGGGTCCCGTCGAAACGAAAGCAAAGAGAAAATATGAAAGAAGGTCGGCGAGGTGTGTCTCTTTGTCGCCTGCGGAGCGAATAATGCCCGAACGAAAGTAAGGTTCGCGAGCCATGGGAACGGGAAAACGGCGAACGAGATCGGAGAATCGTCGGATCGCAAGGTGAGGCGACTCGTACAATCGATTTGCATTATCGAGTTCCGAGCAAAGTCGGAGCCCGCGGACAACGTCTAAACATCGACAACCATTCTCAGCTGGCCGCGCTCTCGCCGCCGACTGCTGCCGGTTTTTCTCTGACCTAGAATCCTTTGCGCGGACTGCACCTAAATATACGGAACGCGAAAAAGTCCATGGACACGTAACGGCGGCGAACATAACAGGTCACGAATCACGGACAATGAATACGCGATTCTGCAACGCGGTTCGATTCAACGTGTTCCGTGTTTCCACAGCGTGGCTTGCGACCACAAAGAGATCCGGATTGAAATACGCGCGGTATCGCCGTAGATAACGTGCTTAATAAATGCTTATCCTGTACTTGAGCGAAGATATTGCCAACTTCCGCTGTTTAATAACAACGCGCCGTATCGAGAAGATAAAAAACGATTAAATGGCGCAACGACGATTTCAAAAAATCCGAAAACGTGATTGATTAAACGTGAATCGAAGCATCGCCTTTTGTCGCCTCTTTAATCTGTCGTTCGTACGACTACGTCATCAACTACTAGCTTATTATATTTTCCTTGTCCTTGTAACAAGGCTTGACAAAAGCTTTTCACCCGCAACTACTGAATAAATAATAATTAAAGGACAAATTGCCGAGCATCGCCGCTCGAACCGAGGCAGATCATCGCGTTTCTGCGCTGTCTGTTATGATAGAATTGCGAAGGAGGGAGCGAGACAGTGGCTTGGTTCCAAGTGGTTCCAAAATGTAGCATGACACCTTGGTACAGCGGTATCGCGCGTTGCTCAATAGCGCCCCGAGACTTCTAATAGATAACCCAGTGAACTGCTTGGCCAGTTGCGCTCGTTCTTCAACCTACGTTCAGCGTTTAACATTCGGGTCGCTTGCCTGGCCGAACAAGCGTCGCAGGTGACACAAACCGAACGGTAAATTTCGATAGGCCTTCGATAGGCTTTCGATAAACCGGCGAAAGCTTGCGCGGAACGTTCTTACGCGGGACCGTAATCGTCGGAACTTTCCGACGAAGTCGTTCAAAGGCGAAGACCCGGTGCGCTCGATAAGCTGAGAAAAGAAAAGAACGCGCGAAGAAGAAAAGCATCTCAAAAGGGGGGCGTAAAAGCATTCGCGTAGGTATAACGTGGACGTCGGATGACGCTCGTTTGCCCTGACAATTTGCGATAATGGCCGGAACAGCTGATCGTGACCGCGCAACGAGAAACTATTCCTACGCTGCCGGCGCGGCGTGAAACCCTGTCGTATCTCGATTCGCATCGCGCGGCAGAGTTCCACCGATCAAGATTATCCCGTTGAACGCAATTTAAGGAGATTAACATCGGCCCTCGTTCGTTTGCGTAGCCGGAGACAAAACTGTTACCCCGAGTCAAGGAGTCGAAAAGTGCCGCGTTCAAGCTCTTCGATGAACATCCTGCATTTGTACGACGATCGCCAATCTTTCTACCTTACTCTTATTTCCTATCAAGTTCCCTCGAACGTGGAAATTGGGTCGACGCCGTACAGACTGTCTGTCCGTAAATGTCCAAGCAAATTTTCGCAAATGGTTGAAGACACAAGAAAGTTTAAACAGTATTATTATTATTATGATCATCATCATCATCAACACCGGAGAGTTACGTTTGTAACCAATGCACCAGCTCGAATTCGAAATTCGCAGGCACGCGCGATCGTGGATGGCCCCGTTCCGTATACGCCACAGCAGATCATTTAGCGAAACGCAACGTAATACAAAAGATACCACAGTTAATGTCCGAGATATTTGCATGTTAATTGTCGTTGCGTCACCTAGCCGAAAGGTTCGCCTCTCGGCTTATTAGACCTCCCAAACGAATTAGGAAATGACATGCAGCAACGTCTCTGGTCGCAGAGCTACGCTGTTTTTGCTAGTTAGTGCAATTCGCGCATTCGACGCACCATCCTATTAACGCGTTCCGCTTTATGCCGGCAGCCCACATAAGTACCTAGATCGCGAATTTATTGTAGGGTACTCGTTGTACACGCAACTATCGGTATCCGTGTCAATGCGTGTAACTAAAATCTCGACGTTACCCGCACATGATGGGTTCGGTGAACGGTGAACGGTGAACGTTTATTCACCTCTATAACCGTTCGCGACGTCCCGCCGGGAAAAACCGAAGTAAAAATAAACGTACGATAATTATACTATCGAGAATATTTCCATCGTCGACGAAGGTAAAAAGAGCCACTTTGATCCCCGAAGGACGTCCATCGGAGAAAGTTTCCCGCGGACTCTTCCGTTTTTCCCGGGGTAATGCGCCGGCCGCGCGATGAAAGCATCCGCAGGAGAGTTATCAGGTCGTAAGTTCAAAGAACCGTGCGCGCAAGTGCATCGTGTCGGGCATCGATGTATTCGTGACACGATATTGCTCTCGCTCGCGGAGTGCAGGACGCGTCCGTGCATAACAAAGTCATTGTGCGCCACGGGGAGAAATTACTATTCGGTGCCGTCTCGGCTACTCTGCCGGAGGAAATTCTGTCCAGGGGCCACCGAAAAACTTCTCCCGAACAGCTCCGACATTTTCTCGGGAAATAAAGAGAGCATACATAGATGTACCGAATCAAATCTAATTGTCGTAGGCCAAGTTACAATTTTTCCAATCTTGCGCAGGATGGAAGATTTTGGTTATCCGAGCTGTTGCGATGTACGGACGGCATTGTGTTAGTATTATTTTTTTTATTTATATACTTGTGCAGTAGCAGATGTTACGCAAACGTGGTTTTGCACATATTTATGAATGTTTAGTTACTTTTACTCGGACGAAAAGATGCGAGAAATAATGTTGAGAGGTAGCGCTAGTGCCAACGAGTGTAATTAATTACGCGTTCGAGTTAATTTGCTGGTGGTCGACGAAATCCGGGGTTTCCTCGAGCGTTCGAAGCGCAGCCACCGGGCCCGCACACGATCTGCACGATCTGCACGATCTATTCGATCGAGCCTAACCGCGAAAGGCACGCAAAAGGCATCTTGGGCAGTATCTCGTGACATTTCAAGTGGCTCGAGGATGCTCCGGGACACAGCCAGCTCGTTCTTCTTCCCTCTGCGGATCGTCGATTCATAGAGGAGGGAGATGGTTATTTGCAGACTCGTTTCTAACCGTCCGCCGCGCGCCGGCTTGCTCTGTCTTAGGTAATGAAAAATCAATAGGTGCAGTTTCGCGAGCCAAAGCGATGTCACGTGCCGCTTCCGCTGGCTCTCGCCGGTGATCACCTCTGATTTTCCACGTATCGATAATCCCCTAATCTTATTGGCACCGAAGCCTCCCAGAGAAGCGACGATTATGTAGCAGCACGATGCTAGAACTACCGAGGGACCAGCTGGAAAATCACTGTACCGTTTCACAGAGAAACGAGCTCCTCGTCCGACAGTTTCTTCGGTTCGCAAGAATTTCACGAACGATTAGGGTAAAGTTGTTCTTTGTTGCGTATCAATCGTCGTAGCAAATTTGATATGCCCGATACGCGAAAGCAGATAAATCGGCTTAATTTCATGAGAAAGTCAAACGGGCTCTCGTATTTTGAATTTTCGTTTTTAAACGTATATATCCACCTTTAATAAAAGCGGTTCTAGTCGAAAATTTTGATCTAAAAAAGGAACGAGTCTTCTATTAGGCACCTCTATCTTACCAGCGAGCGACCTTAGCCGAGGAAGACTCTAGGCACGATGTCGACCGGCGATTAACAATAAATATCTGTAAAATGATCCTGTAATTCTGCTTGGGAATCTGCTTGATAAATCCGGCGTCTCCATAAACATCTTGGATTCAGCTGAGAATACCGGTCAAGGGGAATCGATAACGCTTGACTGGCTCGCCCGGAGAGCATTAGGGTGTGGAAATCGCTTTCGGTAGCTAGAACATGTATTCTAGGTGGTATTCGGTGTCGCTCCAGAAGGTATCTTTCCACAGAGCGAGGCGGCGCTACGCTGGTTGGTGGCCTGTTTGCGGTTTTCTTCTCGCGCGTCGCGCGACGTTTCTTTTTCACGGCGCACCAGATTTACACTGGAATTTTCCCCGGAGCCACGTGTTATTTCCGTCGAATGTGTTTTGCCCCGCAAACGAACGCGGCGGAACGTCGTCGCTTAGAAAACGATACAATGTCGAGACGACGGTTTCTTTCATTTCTGGTCTTGAGTGGTGCCCGCCGAGCGTTAACTTTCCGCGCCGCGATAAATGCTCGGCACACGCGGAACTAATGACCGTCGCGCGTCGAGGCGACTGCGGAAACTTCGCGTCCCACAAAATCGAAATCTACGAACGATCAAAGCGCAGATTTTTTTGCAAATTTTTCGCAAATTTTTCGCAAATTTTCCGCAAATTTTCCGCCTCCAACGCAGCGGTTTCTACTAACCCCTTAAGTGGAAACGACGAGTTCCGCCCGCAAAATTTTCTGTGCCAAACTCGAATTTCACGGGCGACTCCCGCCGCATATTTAAACGTTTCAATATTGCTTACAACTCCTCGCATAGAGCTCTGCTAAATGAAATTGTTTGCACACGCGGGTTAACGTTGGTTAACGTTTCTAGGACAACGTTCGCGTACAGATTGTACACTGACTGAAAGATGTTTTTTACGCTCGACAGAACCGTGAACATGGATCATCAGCAAACCAGTCGGAAACAGGCGGTGAGCTCGCCGGAAGTGGCAATGGCGAACGAGGTGTTCAATCTGTTCTGCAACGCGACCACCTTGAAGACTATCCTCGGCCACTTCCGACACCTGTGCGATCTGCTGAAGATGAGACCGAACACGATTACTCAGTTCTATCCGAAGCTGAAGGGAAAGCTGCGGTCGTGGAAGGCGCAAGCTCTGTGGAAGAAGTTCGATCAGAGGGCGAACCATAAATGTTACAATCGCGGCAAAGCGTGTCCCAACTCGAGGGTATCAATTTCTTTTTCATTTTGATCGGTTTGTAGAGAAAAGAATATAGAAAAGCTGAATCAAGTGTGTCGTTTCAGGTGTTGATCATCGGAGGTGGTCCTTGCGGGCTTCGTTCGGCCATAGAAGCGCAGCTATTGGGAGCAAAAGTGGTGGTCGTGGAGAAGAGAGATCGGATGTCCAGGAACAATGTGCTGCATCTTTGGCCGTTCGTTATACAAGACCTCCGTGGTCTAGGGGCGAAGAAATTCTTCGGGAAATTCTGCGCCGGGTCGATCGATCACATCAGCATTCGCCAGCTCCAGTGTATCTTGCTCAAAGTCGCTTTGATCCTAGGCGTCGAGTTCCACGAGAGTGTAAGCTTCGATTCTCTGATACCGCCGCCGGAGAACCAGGAAGAAGGCAGTGAGTAGCCGACCCCCGTGTGTCCCAGGAATCTTTTTATCAGGTGATCTTTACTGCAGAAATCGGCTGGAGAGCGAAAACAACGCCCGCGGATCATCCGGTTTCCCAGTACGAATTCGACGTGTTGATCGGCGCGGACGGTAAGAGGAACACGCTTGAAGGTTTTAAGCGGAAAGAGTTCAGGGGGAAACTGGCGATCGCCATAACAGCGAATTTTATCAACAAACGAACCGAGGCGGAGGCTCGAGTGGAAGAGATCAGCGGCGTGGCTTTCATCTTCAACCAGAAGTTCTTTAAAGAATTGTACCAGGAGACCGGCATCGATCTGGAAAATATCGTGTATTACAAAGACGATACACATTATTTCGTGATGACAGCGAAGAAGCACAGCTTGATCGACAAAGGAGTCATTCTACAGGTATCGTCGTCTCAAACGTTCTAAAAACGAAAGATAAAGCACACGATTGCTCGATCGAATGCAATAACGATATCGCGATATATCATTAGGATCACGCGGACACTGCCAAATTACTCGCCAAAGAGAACGTGGACCGCGAGGCATTGATGCTTTACGCTCGCGAGGCAGCTGAATTCTCAACGGAATACCAAATGATGGATATGGAATTCGCAGTGAATCATTATGGGCAACCAGACGTGGCCATGTTCGATTTCACGTCGATGTACGCGGCGGAGAATGCTAGTCGGATTTTGGAGCGTCGCGGTCATCGATTGCTCATGATCCTTGTCGGCGACAGCCTGCTGGAGGTATGTACGATCGCGTTTCCTGAAACTTGCCTAAACGGTAGGTCTGCTGTGTTCGCAAGGTGCTCTGTTTAAGAAATCGGAAATTAAATGAAAACGTGTTGCAGCCATTTTGGCCGACGGGTTCTGGCTGCGCGAGAGGATTTTTGAGCTCGTTGGACGCCTGCTGGGCAATAAAGCAATGGGGCTCCGCGATGTCGCCCCTAGAAGTGATCGGAGAAAGAGAATCTATCTATAGACTGCTTGGACAGACCACGCCGGAAAACTTGAACAGAGACTACGCCGCGTACACTCTGGACCCGCACACCAGGTATAACGTAATACTTTTAAGGGCTCTCGTACACTTAGGGTGGTGATCTTTGACCGAATTGTGGAGGAATTACAAAGGGTCTTGAAATGAGATTTTCAGGGAGTACGCATGTACGGTATTGATTGCTTTCTTACTAAATTCCCACCACGTACACCAGAGAATCCCCTTTTAGTAGCTTTCGTTCACGAACTTGTGTAACCGAAGAAGGCAATCGATAAAACTGATATTTCGTGCGCGATCTAACCGATCTAACTACTTCTCTGCCTTAGCTTCGAATAATCTTGTTCTGATTATCAATAGCAACTGAATTCTCTTTAAGATACCCAAATCTGAATGTGGCCTCTGTAACTCCGATCCAAGTGCGAAGTCTCCTCGACACAGATGATCCTGACAGCGCTAAACAGATTCCGATGCAATCCGACGTTGATATTCCTAAGAAACGCCGGCGCCGCGGTGAGTCTCCAAAATCATTGAATTATGATGTAATAATAAGAATGGTCTATTATCATTTGTACATTTGAAATATATTATACATGCTACGTCTGTTCTACAGATCTCCATGGAGATTCCCAAATCCATCCGGACATGCTGCTCCGCTGGTTGCAAAAGCAGGTGGCTCTTTACGACTCGGTCAAGATTCAAGACATGGGCGTCTCGTTCAAAAACGGTTTAGCTATTTGCGCGATTATTCATAGATATCGTCCGAATTTGATCGATTTCCATAGCTTACAACCAGAAGACGTGGAGAAGAATAACCAGCTGGCCTTCGACATCCTTGAAAAAGAGTTGGGCATACCACCGGTTAGTTGGCCTGGAAAATTTCACTGCCGCTGAGAATGCAAACGATTGAAATTCGTTAACTTTGTCTACTGTTTTCAGATAATGACCGGGGAAGAGATGGCAGAATGCGACGTTCCCGACAAGCTCGCCATGTTTTCCTATCTGACGCAGATATACGACGTCTTCCGCGGTGAAATTCCTTACGTCAAACATCCGAAATTCGTAAGTGTTCCGCCAAAATACTTCCAAGCATGTTTGATAGATAGATTACCTAGAGAGAAAGATGTTTTATAGCGTTCGCCGTCGCGTCCTGATTACCTCGGAAAGAAGTATACCAATTCTAAAATGCCCAATCCTTCAACGAATAAAAATCCTTGTACTCGATCCACAAGAACCTTTTCTGCATCGAGTTCTCGTGCAATGATCAGTTTCCTAGATTATAATAACAATCGGATATCGTCAAGTTGGTCCGGAAACAGCTGGATACGAAACAAACTTGAACCGTTGAGGAGAATGTTAAATATCGCCAATGACGATCATATAGCGTATCATGTGGAAGATAGAGAAGTTAATGAATCAATAATCTCGTTGAGATATACATACGGTTTTGTGGAACTTATTTAAATCACGGATGTGACCAACGGCTTCGTTTTCATGAAACATCTTGCGTTTGTTAAAGGAACCGGAAAACGAGGAAAGACCATCTCACAGCAAACAATTGAGCCAAATGACGCCCGATCAAAAAGTCCAGTTGCTTGAACGAATTGCTAGTCGAGAACGAGAAGAGGGCGGAACGAGAACAAGACATTCGCGATCGAGACACAACGAAAATTTGAATCCCGCTGACAAAAAGGAAACCATCAGTCGACGGTCTCGGAAGAGACGCAGCACGGAGAAGATGGGCGCGACCGTTGTAAGTTCTCCCTTTCATTTTTCTTTTTCAATCAATATTGTACGTATAATAACAGAGACGTTCGAGATATCGACTGTTTGTCTTTCAATTTTTTAATCATACATTTTTTTGGAGGCTTTTAGTTAGCAGGCTATCAAAGGTTAGCGTGTTCTTGTTCCATTTAACACATTCGGCCGAAGATAATTTGACAAACTGGAAATTAAAACGAACAACAAATGCGCATACAATTTGTTGTCTGATGGAACAAATAGAAAGCGACCGGATTGGTTGAACTTAAGATCAACCCTTTGTTCTAATAATTTGATACTTTTCTTTTTGGAATTTTTATAGATGGTCGATAATATATTTCAATACAAAGGGTTGCTTCGCGAATTCAACCCCTTATACGATAAATATGAGGGGTTGAAAAATCGACCACTAACGTTTCACATACATACACTTACACGAAACTTGAAATGCTTATATTCTATATAGTCACGCTGGCAGAAGATAAAACCAATTATTTATTCTGGGATAATCATATCGTCAATCGTATTTATTGGATTTACCATAACCATGGCGCAGAAGGAGTTCATTGCATTCTAATCGCTTCGCATAGATCGGCGAAAGTAACAGTGGAACATTGCGAATACGTATCGGTTATGTTGAAAACTTTTTCTATCTATGTCTCTTTATATTTATGTTGTAATATACTTGCTACGCAAGCTTTCGTATTTGTCCTATTTACTAAAAAAAGAAACTAGATTGATCTGAGACGAAAAAAATAATAAATTAGGTCTAAATAGATTATAGTAGAGTTCCTGTAGTTGTTGAGTAAGTAGAATAGATAATCGTAAAGTCAAAGTAATATTTAACCTTCTCGTGTAAGAGATAAAGGCGAGAAAGACCGATTCTTCTATTTTTTTACCCTTTTATGTGACTTATGTGATCGTATGAGTTTAATAGAGAAAGAGAGATAGAGAGTGAGAGAGAGAGAGAGAACCTCCTAATGTGAAACGATGTGTTACGATTAATTGAGAATTTTTGAGAATTAGTTGCCTTGGAAACTAGAACTTCAAACTTCGTTGAAAGCAGACGGGGACGAGAGATTAATCGGACGATATTTTTCTCACGTTCTCGCGATGCACGCGTTAAAGGAGGAAAGGCAGAAGAGACTGGCCGATATCGAAAAGAATCGTGCTGATCGCATGCGAAGACGACAATATTTGCGAAAGATGGCAACGCAGCAATTCTACAAAAGTGTGCAGATGCTGCAGGCGAACGCGAAACGCGAGAAAGACGAGCCGTTCGAAGATTATTCGATATTCTTGTACCGACAAACAGCGCCGGATTTCAAGGATAGAGTGAAATACCTTGAACAGAAAATATTATACCCAGTAAGCCAGAGACACCGGGCGATGATTTTTCGGAGTGTACTTAATGCACTTTTGCTCCTCTTAACAGTTTTGTGAATTAAACTATTATCATTAGTTCGACCATCCTACAGTGGATCGTATAATAATTTTTGTATGTGAATGATTTCGGCATGTACTGCTCATTTACATATTAATCGATTCCAATATACTCTTCAGTGAAGATTAAAGAGAAGCGTGTTTAATACTAACAATACGATACGAAAAAATAATTGAAAAAAAAACAAACAAAAGCAACACATGAGAATTTCGTGCATGCGATCGATATAGGGCAGTAGATGTCCCAATTTCCGTGCCCCCGGATTAAAACGTATAGAAGAAAAGTTTTATACGTGTATAAATTGATACATAGGTAAACATAATACAAAAATATAGATCATCAATTTGTATATAAAACTTTTCTTTTAAATACATTTTTAATCCGGGGTCACGGAATTTACGATAGGCGCAGAAACTGGGACATCTATGCCCTATAACAATGATATTGTATAAGTTTGACGTATACAAAATTATACTACTAACCGATTTGGAAAAGAAGATAATACTTATACTGTAAACAATTTTTGTACATCTTTTCATAATCAGACTACCATATTTGTATAGTTTTACGCTATATTAAATTTTGTACACATTTGAAACTAGCTACTACTACTGTATAGTTTTTTATGCTACTACACTAACATTGAAATAATTATTTAAAAAGAACATAAACTTGAAACGTTAATGCTCCGTTTGTACGCTTCGCATTTCAAGTTTGTCGAATTTGTAATTATTCAGAATCGCATATAAATCTGATTCGTCTTATACCGTAAATTTCTTTTAGGACAGAGAACCCAAGATACACGCCGGTCATCGTAGAAATAGCATAGACGAAGAGTTCTCCGGAAGAATAAAAAATATCGAGGACAAATTAAAGGGTTCTGGACCGTCCGAGAAGAAGCCGAGGGATCTTCTACGTGCAATTGGTTTGTTTTACTACCTCGCATTAATTCATAACAAACTGAAAATTATCAATCTATAAAAGACAAGCTTCGTCGATTGATTACTTGGAATAAACATTTTGAAAATTTGAATGAAGGCAAAATCGAGAAAACCGATTGGAACGTGAAGGAGATCGAAAAGAAAATCGAAGAGAGTAAGATGGGCCGATCGGTACGGCACGAAAAAGTAGAACGGGTGCCAAAATGGAGTCGAGAACAGGTTGGCATATAAAAGATTAACAAACGACGATTGTCAACGCCTTTTCAGATGTGTATATGCTTGATTCAGTTTTTAGCTCGACAAATCAAGATGGAGAAGAAGGGGCGTGATCAGAAGGAATCAGATAGTAAGTACGCTGATATTGACAATACCCTGAAGAATATAGACAAGAAGATCAAAGAGGGTAATGTGCTCGGGTACAATAAAGTCTCGGCTATGGCCGAACAATTTTCGAATAAAAGTCAGGACGCGGAGCCCAAGGTGCAGAAATCGGTAAATACGATACTACAGAATCTCTCAATACTCGAAGGTCTAGTCAGCAAGGTGTTCGAACGTGTCACGTTCGTTTATCATTTCGTACTGTACCGTCTAGTTGGAGAAACTTGTTTTGTGTACCCGTCTACCTATAAACATGATCAACGTGTAAAGTATTTCAAGAGTTTATGTCACGCAAATTGTCCACAACTAAACGTTTAACTAAGACTCGTTTACTAAGACTTTAGACTCGTTTTACTAATCACATTTATATTACAGTAATATTTGTAAACGTCTAATCATATAATCATAAGATATATACATACGTGCTGGCTACAATTTGGTTGTATTGACGATTTCGAATTAACAATTACTACGTCATTTAAAACTGTTCTTACAGAACGTTAAGCCTACCGTCACGTTGCCTGCTCAAGGAGGTTCGGAGATGTGTCATTTCTGCAACAAGAGAGTTTACTTGATGGAGAGACTAACTGCTGAAGGGAAATTCTTCCATAGAGGCTGTTTCCGTTGCGAATACTGTTCTACCTCGTTAAGAATAGGTCTGTTGTATCTCTTTAGATTTGGATAACTTCAAACCAAGACGGTAATCTCTTCAATTTGATCATTTGTAGGAAATCACACATTCGACAGAGAGAAAAATGGCGGAAGATTCTATTGTACGCAACACTTTGGTTTCTCGGGAACGATAAAAGCTCGCGTAGAGAAGAAGAGGCTTACTTCGTTGAACAAAGAAAACATACCTCTCGCGTCTATAAATGTAAAAACACCGGAAAAGGTAGAACTCGTACTTCAATCGTATGAATGCGTTAATATAGATTTTAATCAATTTTCTATATATTCAGGTAAAAACGCCTTTGGAAGGCGTTGTTGGGCTTGATTTGCTCGACCGTGGTCAAACACCGGAG
The DNA here is from genome assembly GCA_028455555.1 of Augochlorella aurata. Classification (NCBI taxonomy): domain Eukaryota; kingdom Metazoa; phylum Arthropoda; class Insecta; order Hymenoptera; family Halictidae; genus Augochlorella; species Augochlorella aurata. The sequence continues at coordinate 15,485,029 of CM052160.1, read as the reverse complement.
AGAATAGAATTTGAAAATTTGGCGGGCATATCAGACGCCGAAGAACCACAAAGTCAAATGGATGAAGATGAATGGACAGATAGAAATTTCGGTGCGTCCACTGCGGAAATGGGGTCTAGTGACGATATATCGGATATGAGGTAAGTTATAATTTATTCGTTTAAATATCCTTATCATCTTGTTTGTATTAATTTGACAGCGACTCAGAAGATGATAATGAAGTGTACGAAGAAGCGATAGACCAGCCCCTGACAACCGAAGGAACCCTTGAACTCGCCAAAAATTGGACGTTGCGGTATTCTCATCCTCATGCTGGAATGGGGCAATCGGATACGGGCAGCAACGAGTATGAAGATTCTAGCAACGAATACACGAACGAAGGTACTATTTATATGTATACATTCTGATAAAATATTAATAATTAAACTAAATTTTACCAGTAGAACTTCAAGGAATATTGTCGCAATTGTTTTTAATTTTTAGATTCAAACTCCAAGATGAAGTTTACAAGATAAAGCTTCTAAATTATAATGATAAATATTGATAGACTCTAATTCCACATTTTTGTTCAGATGAGGAGAGTACTACGGCCACGGAAGATGAAGAGGACATACGCGCTCGAGAACTTAGAAAGCAAGAAGTATGGTTGAAGCATCCTACTCGCAGTTCCGACACGGATTCTGGTTCGGAAACGGAGGTGAAAATTTCTCAAGATTCTGTAGATAGTATAACTAAAGAGTCACTTGTACTCCCTGAATTTGTTTCCGTGCAAATTCCTGATTCGATATCGCCCCAGGAGAAGCGTGTAAACAATAGTGAAACTGTAATTAATCAAAACACAATTGGCACAGAAAATGTTCAAAACTTGTCGAATGCAGAAGCACTAAAACCCGATGCATCTATCACAAATACAGACCAACAGATGGAAAACGTATCCGAAAGTGTAGCATGTGGAAGCGTAATTTCAGTTCCTGATTTCCCACTTGACATAACTCTAGATACAGTGATAGATAACACTACTAAATCAGGCACTCCTTTCAATCAATTTGTTAAGCAGAGTAATATCTCCGAATCCAGTAATATAGAATGCGATCATTTGAAATATGAAATTTTAAAGGAAGAGAATGTCTCTTCAAATATAAATTCAACTCTGACAGTTATAAATGATAACAATGATGGTCAACTATGTAATACAATAATTTCCGATCCTGAATCGTTAGGTAAATCAGAAAATGTGGATAACGAATCGCGCCAACAAATAATTTTTGTCGATAACAAATTAAATAATACCGTAACCCCTGGTTTAGATGTTACAATTCCTGATACAAGTAATATATTAGATACTGAACTGCAAACAGCGTTTGCAGAAATTATGCTTCCAGATGCTATTCCATTTAGTCAGGCTAATTATGATAGTGCAATGCAACCTGACACCGAAGAGGGTGCCTCCTCCACAGAGAAACTTCCAGATCTGGTAACTTCCTTTTCAAAATGCAGTGGAGAATCGTCACCGTCATCCTCATCTGATATTTATAACTCTACTGAAACATTGTACGAGGAATTATGCGTATCCGATGCTATAGCCAAAGCTACAGAGGAATTTGAATCGGATAGTGTCAAAGAATTGGAAAGTGATACGTTGAAGAAAAAATATAGTGATTTGAAGCTATCCATAATGGGTCCTGAGCAAATCCCAATTGTAACCATTACTTCTCCGTCTCCAACGAATGAGAAACCATTGGAACAAGCATCCGTCGAAGTCGCTAAATTAAGAGTTCCTAAAGAAATTCGATCTCAATCGGTACAATCCGATGGAAATAGTTCATTTGATAAGCTGAAACGTGACTTGAGAAAAAGAAAAGCGATGAACAAGATTGCTGTGGGCGAGCTTCGACTATTATCCAAAGAAAATGCTCAACAAAAGATGAATAAATATTTTCATGAGACGAAGAAAAATAGCACAAAAAGGCCGAATGTAAAAAATTCAAAAGAGGAGACTATCGACGTTGCAGTTGTCGAATTAGATATTAAACCAAAATTGTCTACAAAAGTTGAAGCAAAGGATATAATGAAATATTTTCAGAAGTCTACGATTGAATCATCTGATAGATCAGAAAGCAATGACGACAACGAATTCGGGGATTCCAGTAACATTAAAGAATCTGAAGGTGAATATGATAAAAGTGTGAGCATTGATGACAATGATATCGATGCTATCGCTAGACGGTTTAACCAAATAGAATTACAGAGCGAAGAAGAATTTCTGATTGATGCTGAACACTTGAAGTTTGCATTAAACTTTGATGTTCCCTCTGAGATGTTGCATTTAAATAACAAAGATTCACGTGATAATATAGAAGCAACAAACAAATTTGAAAACTCATTTAAAACTATGAAAAGTGACTTTAATAGAGATACATCTCAAATACAATCTTTGGAAGAGACTAATACGAATGCAGCAAGTAATATTTTAGACAAGCAATTATCTACGGAGGAGCCAAATATTACAATGTTGTTTCCAGAATTTGACAGCTTGACTTCAAGAAAGTTTATTACCGACTCAAAGGAAGAAGTGTCAATATCACAATATGATAATAACACTTTGGAAATAACATCGCCTCAGATTAATAGTAACATCCTAGAAAGTAAGTCGCTTCCAAATGAAACAGATATGTCCGTTGAAACTCATAATAAAGTACATAATAGTGTAATACAGCCGATATTAACACCGCGACATAAGAATGTTTTAAAAAGTATATTGGACACAGATAGGAGGAACAGTGTAGCTAAATCACATGAAAATATTGAAATTAACGGAATTCAAATAACGTCAAACCCACAACTCAACAGAGTAAAGTTAACGGATGTTGACAACAAGAATAATTTATATGCAAGCGACGGTAACTTGAACATAGGAAAAGATCTTCCAAACAAAATTGAAGAATTACGTAAAAATCACCATTCCTCTTGTGAATTAGCAAATCTTTCATCGAAATTTGATACAATTTCAAAAGTTAAAGTTGTAGAACAAAATGTGGAAGCTTTGAAGAGGGTGGATAAAATAAATATAGGCAATAATACAAATTCGTTGAACTCGTTGAACGAAACTCCGAAAAAACCAGAAAGAAAATATGCACCACACGAATTCAGTTCTCTTGTGAATTTGACTTCTTCGAGTGCCTTATCTGCACCTGAAGTTCCTGTAAGAAAAAAATCTGCGAAGAAAAATGCTAATGTTGTGCCTGCTTTGGAAAAAACTGCTTCCAATATGCAGCTGTTTTCCGCTTCGTCAAACGAAAGATTAACTGTACCAAATATTTCTACCGATAAACGCAAAGTAGAAACAAGTGGCATTAGGCAAACACCAGAACGTCTTGATAATTGCAACAGCACAAGTTATAATTCAAATACGTTAGGAAATAGTTCTATGGAACAGAAATTTTCTTATTCCACAATATCTCCATCATCAATTAAACCTGATCAGCGCGAAATTACCAAATCTGTACCTCCTAAGAATGATAGATCTAGAAAAGATAAATGCGTAGTGTCGTAACATATACATACATACATATACATATATATTCTAATTTGTATAACGTATACAATTGTTTCGAATACGAAGAAAAAATCTATAAGCGCGACTGTTATATCTTCATGAAAATGTATTTTTCAGTTTTATGATTTACATTTAAAGAAATGCTGTGAGATACGTTAATAAAGTAAACTTAGATATTACTTATAGTTGGCTGATGGTGATACATGTATTTTTTCCAAAAAAAATGTACCCAAGGCTATTGAAGGAAAGGTAAAGCATTTTTATATATAACTAGAGTGACATTTCAACTAATTATGAATTAACAGTGACTCAAACCAATTAATCGTTTGTGCTTTGTTTAGTGTTCATGCTAAAACTGGTAATGTAACTGACCGAATTTCTATTAATTCTGAAATTACCACCAGCCAATACTTTATTAAACAATCTCACTCAATCATCTTTAAAGAAATACAAAGTCATCATCACGATCCATATCGCAGTAAAAAGTGTGAGTGATTATAAATTAGGAGCATCGCATACTTTTTTAGTACATTCATGTAAAACTCACAACTCATTAATTAATCTGATATTGTCTCTGTTTTGTTAAGTTCTAAAATGTGTTAAACTTCAAAAATCTTTTACGCAGAACGCTACCTTTATAGAATGCAGTCTCTGTTCTCCAGCATTTTATTTGGTCTTTCGCTAATCTACTAAAAATACATTTCTGTTTTGCTGTAACACCCAAAGTGTTTATGCCTGTAATGCCATCTTCATTTACTAAAACCGGTACATTTCTCTACAGGTTGCCTCGAATGATGGAACGTCCGAAGAGAGCGAGGAGAACTCAGCCACAGAAATATCAACAGACTCTGAATTCGAGCACGATGGAGCGACTCCGACCCAACACGAGATTCCAGAGATCACAATTAACGATTCTTACGTCCGAAAAACCAGAGGAAATTATGTAGAACCGAGGAGAGTTCAAGTGAAAAGCAAAGTTATATCGTCGATTAATGGAAATTTGAAACAGGCCGCTGAGGCAAATTTGAAATCGCAGCTAAAAGCAACGAATCACCCTGTGAATTCTTCTCATCCAGAGAAGGAAAGTAACTCGAACTTATTGGGGTCCAATAACACAAATCGAGTTCCACTAATAAATCCAAGGAAAGGGGACTATTTGTTGAACCGAACTCATTCAACAGAGTGCATCGCCTCCAAGTTGTCTTTGGAATTGAAAAAGAAGTATTTACTTGGTGGGTCGGCTTTCGGTGGATCTGTTATGAAATCTGGATCGGCGTCGAACGTAGATACTCAGTTACGGAATCTGACGGATGCTATTTCCCAACACCAGAAACTCCTGAACCCAGCTCCGGAACCAAGTCCAACGATGCAAGCATTTTTACAAGGAACTAGCAAACTAAGGTCTAACAATACGCAACTGTCCCCGATATCCCCCACAGCTGTATTTTCCTCTAGCACTATACGACCGTATACAGTCAACTGTTCGACTCAGCATTTGCTGAATAACGACAACCCGATCTACAAGGCAACAATTTTGCCAGAAATCTCGAAAATCCAGTTGCCAGATTTGGTAAAAGAGTCTAGTATACTGAAGTCAAAAACTGCCCCCAATATTGTCTGCAGCGAATCGAAAAGTATAACGGAGAAGGAACAAGTTGTATCTAGTCAAGTTAAAAGTACCGCGATATTAGAGAATGTGAAAAACTCGCAAATTGTGGATAACAATTTCACAGGGAATACAGAAGAGAACAATGGTTTTAGGCCGCGTAGTCCATTACACGAAACGTCGATTATTGTACCCCAAGTGAACTGGAATAAAAATAAAGAAGAAACGAAAGATGCAGCTAGCACTGGTGACTCGGAGATAGATAGTGATTCTTTGTCTTCGAGCGATGAAGCAGAAGAAGAGACAAAGAGTCAACAAGTGGTTGCCATGAATCTATCTCCTCCACGATTGCAAATTCATAGCACAGACGGAGATCTGCTTTTGGACGAAGAAGCTGACAAATGCAAAGATTTCGATGACGGTCAGTCATTCGAGCCTGACTCTATAGAATGTTCCCTTTTACGAGAGAAGGAATTGAATCAAAAAATAAATCTTGTTGCTCATGACACTATTCCTTGCGCAAATAAGACGTCTGTTGAACTGGAAATAGTAAAAAATGAGATTGAACAGTTAGAGTTGCAAGATGACAGCAAGAAAGGTTTTAGCAATTGCAGTAGTCCAATATCAGTGGCTTCTACTATATCCAATAAACGCGACGATTCCGAGGAGAATGATGTCACTACGGCAGCACTCACTGAAACCGAGTTCTCGGAGTGGGCTCGAGATGGAGAGGTTTTAGCTTCGGATGATCTACGAGATGCAGAATTCAACATTAACCCAGAATTTATCACCACTAGGAAAACATTATCGAATTCTACAAAATTAAATTACGCTCCAATCACCATTGCTAAGGAGGAAGACTTGACAGATATGGACTTGGATTCCATTAAAATCGATAAGAAACAAAGTGTACCTATTAACAATACTTCTCAGCTCTTGGCGAATGGTGAAAACATAGACTTTATGGATACAGATAATGATTCCTTATTGGACGATAGTCTACAAGATGCTTCCAATATGGTTATGCTCAAGAACAGAGGATACGTTGAGTTTGTCAATATTAAAAGTACTCCAGCACGTGCAGACTCTGAAGATAAACTAACTGCTGATGCTCCCATAGCAAAATTGGAAATTGAGAATGACTCGTATTCAGAAGAGGAAGGTTACGATGACAGGAATGTCATAGAGATAAACCCAGTCACCATGGACGATGTCATGAACAAGCTAAATAGTACAATAAATAAATCGGAAGGTGAAGTTAAGCTAAACACAAACTCAAAATTAAATAGTGAACAAGATCAGCTCATTACAGAAGCAACGAACAAAGAAATGTATCCTTCGATGGAAGAAGATAGTCTGCTTATTGTCGAACCAGCCGAAGATACTACCACTAGCGAAGTAATTACAATCCTTGCCAGCCCAGTTAATCCACAAGTGTCGATAGTACCAGCTTCAAATTCTCAATCACAACATATTCAAACGCAAGAGCCGCCAACTCAAGAAGAACAAACAAAAACTGTAGCAGATTCCAGCAACCCAGATTATTTAGAATACGTAAAGCGTCTACAGTCTAGGATCGCAGAGTTTAGCAACGCGAAAGACTCCATAGATGTTAGGAAATCAAAGAGAAAGAATTCAAAGTGTTCTATACAATCTCGTACAGCTGAAATGATAGCGGAAGAGATCAAGAGCCAGGAAGCCGTAGTGAACAACAGTTTTAATTCTCCAGTTACCTCTAGAAAATTGGAAGAAATTACTAGAGAAAGATTTAAGCAAAAGAACGTAATACAGGATTTATTAATGGATAAGCTAGAAGCGCACAAACAGAAATCTGCGGAAAAGAAAGCAAGAAGAGCTGTGAGAGCCTCCTCGTTCAATTCTACACCTGGTCTGTCACCCATAAAGCCGCCTCTTCCTAGCGGTTCTTCGATTAGTAAATTTATACCTAGTTCAATCGGAACGCCAACGAGCAGTCCACTGCGAACCAGTTGTACTGAACCAGACAAATTACCGTTGGAGACCACGACAGCTGGGGAATCTCGACGATATTTATGGAAGTTAGACAATGAAACAAATAAGAATAGTGAGAAAAATATTGATGATGTCCAATCAGTTGGCGAATCGGCGAAACTATATAACGAAACAGGGAATGCTTTTAAAACGCCTATAGCCCCACCCAGATTGAAGCACGAGGAAGCGAAAAGAACCGCTGAGAAAGCAAGACAAGACGCTAGAGAACGAGCTAGAATGATGAGCGACGAAGAGCTAGGTCTCAGTCCAGAAGACAAGATGAAACAATTAAGAATGAAAATGGCACGGAGGCAACTGTCTATGGAAGAGAAGAAAAGTAAAGAGGAAATACAAGTGGAACCTCGAGCCAGGCTTTATGATGCTGGAGTACAAAAGACTGGTTTGAAATTACAGACAAGTAAAAGCACAGACAACATGAAAGCCGTAGCAGAAGCAATAAACTTTGGAGGATTATGTGCTACCAATGCAAAATCAATGGACGAGTTGTTGCGTGCCGGTGAATCTCCAAAATCTGACAATTCTATAGCAGTCGTGAAAAGAGATAAAAAGCAAAAGTCGAAAGACCCGGAACGAAGAAAGAGTATCATTCAAGCTGTATCAGACTTTTTCTTCAAAAAGGATACTTCTCAATCGCCAACCAATCAAAAGGACAAGTTGTCTATGTTCCGTCTGACCACTAAATCGAAAGGCAAAGTATGTACACAGTCTTCTTTTCACTCTGTACTTTCGAAATCTCTTCTGCTGTTCAGAAAGTATATGTCTCTGAATTTCTTCCGACTAATTAGATTCTAAAATGTTTCAGTTATGTAAATCGTATTCGGAAGGGTCTGATGTAAGCAACTCATAAGTCATTGATACTAATTTTTCCAGTATTAGCTTTCTTATGCCACTATTTGTATTCGCTATTGTATATCGTGCAGGTACTATGATTTTATTTTTCTTTTGCTGCACTTTATCGTCCGCTTTCAAGGGGTAACATACTGTTTGGAGTACGAGCTGTGATCAATTTTATTTTCAATGTACAGTTATTAAATTCCCATAGTAACATTTTTTCCTATAAAAAAGCATGTTATTGATTGCATATATATATATATAGAATTGTTATTTTGTTTATTTGTCTTTTTAATGCGCTTTGTAAAATGTATTTAACATTAGTTTTGGATTCCAATCATAAAAGAACGTTATTTAACAACAAATTTCTTTTTATTGGGTACAAAAACTTTCATATTTGTTCTTGAAATTATGTGTATGTGTATGTATGTGTTTTATAACTGCATTAACTATACAAATTGGAGCTTCGACTTTTATTACAAATTTCCACAGTTTTTTCAGTGTCTTCCTTTATAATTTTCAATGTTAATCGAATAATTTTAATGTTAAAGCAATATATAATTCCAGAAATGTGTTTTTCTCACACCACACTGAAGTTAATTTTAAAAAATTACCACTACAGTAAGTTGTTTTTTCCAGCTTGATAAAGTTACACCGCCAAAGATTAGTACAAGACCAAAAAGTGTATGCGAAGGAATGTTAGCAAGGAACTTTCTAAATGAAAATCCACCACCAATTCCACCACCTCCACTTAACTACACTATTCCTACTACACACGTATCAGGTATATTAATATTGTTAAATAATTGTATAATAATTTTCAACAATGCAATTTAGAGATGATAAGAAGAACATTATAGTAAATGCTAAATTATATTTAACAGATGATAGTTTATCAGAAGATGACACCAAAACAACAGCAGTATCTACATCATGCATGCTGAAGGCTACAGCAACTGAAGGATCATGTAATAGTGTTTCTCGCAAATCAAAGACTACAAAACGGATAGCTAGACAAACACAATTAAAAAGGTATGCAGTTGGCAAAAACAAATAATAATGATAAATCGTAATAGTAAGTATAATCAAATAATACGTATCTCGTAGATTACGAATGGCTCAAGAAATTCAAAGGAAACTAGAAGAGACTGAAGTCAAACAGAGGGAACTAGAAAGCAGAGGGGTCAGTGTAGAAAAAGCTTTGCGCGGAGAAGGAGGTAAAATTCAACATTATTAAGAGACTGTGAATCTTTATGCAAATTCCCGTCTTGCTATGGTCTTCCCACGATAATAAAAATGTAGCAAACATTTTTTTTCTTCATTGAGAAATTTCTTACGGCCAAGATAAAAGAAAATTCATAATCCTATTATTAATATTCGCTAATGTACATGTTTTCTACACTACAAACTCGTAAGTTTTATGACTGCATGAGGATCCTCAGTCCAATTATCAAGCAATTAATGTTTCCATGCGGATACTTAAATAAAACATATGCTTTGCATAGAATGTTCCGATCGAGAAGAAGCAGATCTGCTCACAGAATGGTTCGACTTAATGAAAGAACGAACTGAACTCCGTAGATACGAAAAAGAACTTTTAGTACGAGCTCAGGAGGTCCAGCTTGAAGACCGACATGATAGACTACAACAAGAACTGCGAGAACGCTTAGCTGACGATGGTTAATACTTTTTTCCTCATTTTATGTTTACAACTGTGAAACCATTAAATGTTTAACAATATTGCATACATTGAAATATTTTAAAATTTCACAGATGACAAGAAAACTAGCGACGATGTGAAAAAGGAAGGGGAAATTTTGACAGAAATGTTGGAAATAGTTGCGAAGAGGGATTCGCTCATCGCCCTTTTAGAGGAAGAGCGACGAAGGTGGTGTAAACCTACATGCCAAACAATTGTTCCCTTTCCCACACATTCGATTGCCTGTTCCTCGCACGTACCTAATTTGTTCTTTTCTCATGACTCAAAAGCTACATCTTCTGTGCTCACATTACTAGTCATTTTACTTGCATACGTGTTCTTTGCTAACGTGATAGAATTGTTTTTAATCTTTACAAAGAGCCTCTGATACTTTTCAAGTTATGATGCTTTGTTAAATCGTATCAATCACCAGATATGTTTCTTAATTTGCATTTTCATATCGTAAGTGCAATGTTTTAATCAACTTCAAATTAATTCATAGTGCAATACAATCTCTACTTGCTTTCTAATGTATACAGTACATGTGTTTCCTATTGAAACTAATGAACAAAATAGTGTTTTTTGTACAGTTTTTTTTTTGTTTTCTATTTACTGTTAAGTTTAGAATGCATGGCGTATATAAAATATAACTATACAAAGCATGAATTATGAGGTACGTTAAGTATATAAAGCATGATTTTTTTATAAATTCCATTTATGCAGTTCAAACCACAATCATGATCCAACTGCGCATGAGATTTCTATATACACGATTTTTTTTTATTTTCTCTTGTAAGTGTTTTAATTTTGCATCGTGATAGAGTGATGTATTTATATATATATTTATATATATATATGGCTGTATTGTGAGGCCAATGTAAGAATCATAATATTTTAATTGTACTAAAAACTATTTTTTAGTCATATACGCAGTTGAAAAGTATTTACAGCATCATTAGAATTATAGCAATGTAACTGATGTTAAATTTTTAATTATCCGTTAAAGGATGCTCTGAGAGGAATAAAATATATTATTATATGTGTTTATGGTAATTATTCCCAAGGAACACATATCACAGTTTTTAAAACGTGTTTAAAGATAAACGATCGCAAATAGTGTATACTTCATTATTTGAAAGAAGAGAAATCTGTCGATTACTTTTTTACAGATCCACTTAATTTAACTGTGATAATAGGATAGAAGAAATTCTTAATAAATAATGATAACTTTTTTCGCATAACAGTTTATTTAAATGTTGTGTTGCTTGTTCATTAATAAATAACAGAAACCTATCATCTGCACGAAATGGAAAGTGTTATCATTGCATCTTGCTTTAATATTTAGCAGTTAATAGATACATACTTTTCTTTTAGGTATCAAGACGAAGATCGCGACCTTGAAGCTCAAATGTTGGCTAAAGGCCTCAGATTAACTCCAATAAAAAAATGTGGTCCTAAGTATTCGGTTCAATAGGAAGCACATTAATGTTGTACATAATACTCTATTCTCTATTTTTATTGATGAATTCTATCAATTAACTAAATTAACAATTTTGTAAATAAGAAATAGGTAGTAACTTATACCAATCGCAGTTTAAGTTGCAAATAATCTTTATGCATACAGATATACATTGAATTATAAGTATCGTTCGCGCATACAAACAGATCATGCAGTTAAGACTTTTATAAGCACAGACCAAACGTTCTGTTTACGTTATAAATCATATATAGCAGATGTTTATTTAATATCATACGCATCGTGTACTCTTTTCAAAGTTCATCATTCGTTTACAGTATACACAGTTTGTATTATATTAACCGTACAATTTTCAAATTGTCCGAACATATGGAATTGTTTAATAAATGAACTTCGTTCCGTATTGCTTAAAACATAAGGTAAGACAAATCACGAGTAATAATACGTTTAGAAATATTTATGCAACCATAATGAAAATAATTGCACACGCATCGTGCAATCTGTACAAAAACACAATGTGACATACGGATTTTAAAAAATATCTTGTGAATACATATATATTTTGTCAGCGTGAAATATTATTGACCATAGATGTGAAATAATTTGTCACAGGAAAGATCATTCTGCCTTTTCGTGTACATCAATCAAAATGTAATCATTATACGTACACATTATATAAACTCGATTATCGTATACATGAAATGTTGTATTTTGCAATTTAACAGAGTAACTAAAAATGAAGTGATAATAGAAAATATCGTTTACACACGTGCATCATATGTATATTCTATAATTCAATAAGATGTAGAAATCTATTTTTATGTTTACAAAGAGACTGGTAAACAAAATGTATGAAGAATTATGAAATAATACTAAGTCACAAACGTGTAAAATTTTGTATGAAATGTAATCACAATCGAAAATGAACTTATATTTATAATCAGAATAAGATTTTGAAATAAGCCTCTGATTTCCTTGCTCTATTCAACATATGAATATTTATTTAAATATATATGTATAGTTATACACATCTTGATTTGTACATATTTACACGTACACAAATGCATAATAGTTTACATCGTTAGTTACATACATCGAAAGCAAGCTGCCAATTTTTAGCCTCAGGAGTTAGACATTAGAATAATTAAATGACGTAGAATGATATAATAATATTTAAAAAATAAATAAATAGAGTTGATAGAAAAGTTTCCCTGTAAACGTTGCTAAACAAAATCTCGAAATACAAGTTGAATATGTAGCAATAGATTAATCATAAAAATTTAAGTGAACATAAACATGTACAATTATTTTCATGTAATAGTGATGCTATTATAGATATGCTGATAAAATATACGTATTATGAAATATTTAGGATAGAATAAAATTAAAGCGCATTATCGTTAAACATAAATCGTTGCCTGGTAATAACAATTTGAATTAAAGACTAATATATACTAAATGTCATAGTATCGTTTAGAGCTCACACGATCAACAATACATCAGTTGAAACAAAAGATCTGATAAGTTTAAAATTCATCAACCAATTTTATTTTTAATGTATCCACACTGTCTAGTTCAATACTAGTCTCCTTTCGATTTTCTACTGTACAATATACATATAATATACGGCTTAATGCTACTTACTTTAATGGTCATTTTTACTATCAGAATATTTTATCGAACGTTGTGCCTCATAATTGTAAATGAATTAACTAATTTCTCCAAACTCTAAAATACAATATTGAACCATATTTGAAGAAACTGTATTATCATTTTAGGAACCACGTGTGCCTAGAAAGTGGAATTGTGCAACATATGTAATTGAAAAGAAATGTAAACTGGGAGCTCATGTGTTCATTTTAAGTTTTTATGAATCCTAATGAAACTGTGTAATTTTTTACAAATAAAGCTAGTCTCTTACAAAAGAATTAATAAAAACATTGAAAACTGTGTAGCATTTATTAAAGCACAATTACGTTAGTCTTAATTATACTGTATGTTTCTATGTATAGAGAAAATCGAGCTTCTTAAAACCTCGAATTAATTTTTTCTTACCGTATTGCTTGAAATTTCATTTTTCAGAACATCATTTAAATAGCAACTCGTACGTATATTTATATGTTCACAAAAGATTTAATCTCTTTCAAGATTATCTATAAATCGTATATCATTTCTATAAAAATCTCATGTGCAGTTTATTTCCCTATAAATACTAATTTACTTCCGAACGTAGTTGCTCTCAATTTGAATTTGAATTTGTCACGTGATATTTCAATATTTTTAGCGCGCCAGTGATACAATCGCAAAAGCGCAAGATCGACCAATAGAAGGTAGAGTATGAAGATATTCGTTAATCGCACGGTGGGGAAAGGGAGTGACGAGCGACTACAAGCGACTACGAATTACAATTAGCGACACAACAGATGAAAGCGTGACGTGAATACGTCGGCTTGCCATACCTCGTCGAGATAATGTCGTTCGAGAAGAGAAACGTTGTCCGTTTGTAAAGGCAGGGTATACAAAGCGCCCCGTATATTAATCCGGGCACTGTTTATTCGCGCAGTTGTCAGAAAATGGAAGCGGATTATCAACCAACGGTCAGCCCATCGCGAACTTTGACAGGTGAGTGTTCCGTGATCTGTTGAGAGATTGTTGACGCTGCCCAAGGTGTCAAATAAACGTCACGTCAACTACATATTCCCCTAGAAATGATCATTGTCAAATATTCACCTGGTGATCGACACAAATCTTTTTCGTGTTTGTTCTAACGACAGAACATATTACAATAAACCTCGGTTTGCTATATGGACACAAACGTCGATAACAGACGAATAATTTCACGTTTTGAGATAATAGTGCGTATCGCAAAATCGGTGACTAACCATATAGTATCTTGACTCGGTCTTGTCGCCTGCTTTTAATATGCACACGTATCGGTAGAGAATTGATTTTGAATGGTTCACGAATCTATCGTAGTTTGTAAACATCGTTGAAACCCAATAAAATGTTTATTGGAGATCGTATGCCGTGTAATGTGATCGGAAAAATTATATATAACGTAAAACCGCTAGGTTTACACAAGACATCAATTTGTTCTGATACCTCTTATGCAAACGTGTTTTCTTATTTATTTTTTCTTTAAATTGTTGCATACAAATTTTGTAACTAACTGCTTATGAGACAAGACCATTGGTCAAACAAAGAACTACATTGGTCAGTGTACTGGTCTCCGATTCATTGATGCATATTTGGTATAGAGAATAATGTGCATCCTTTTGTTTTTGTAATAGCAATAGCTAATGACGTCGAAGACCCATATCCAAGTTTATCGGATTACCATGATTATGAACCCAACTTGGAGTTCGATGATACAGAGTTACAGACTACTTCGAATAATAGTAAGATATTTTGACCATAAATATAATAATAATTTTTGATAAATCTAAATTAAATGTATTGCCATTTCCAGAGAATTGTTTGTTTCTGTTATTTGAAAATACATTTAATAGTTATTATAGAATATAATTAAAATAATTATTTTGTAGCTGTGCAACTTTTAGACGAAAAATTGGATTTGATTAGCACTGGTGCTGGTTATCTGGAGAGTCCAGTGAGCGATGGGACGATCGAAGAGAACTATGAAGAAGCTTTGGTAGATGCTCCAGTTATCGAATCCGGTGTGTGACCTTTTATCTTCTGTTAGTAGCCACTAAATGTCATGGCATTTGGGGCATAGCAGGTGAATTATGTAGACCATTGTACAGTTTATTCTTTGCATGGTATAACAGTGCACAGCAACGGGAGTTATATGACATTTGTGATAATCTAAATAAGTTATGTTGGGTACCCATTTTGTAAAAAACACTCAAAAAAAAATTAAGATTGAACTATTGTTTGAATATAAATTTTTATGATGAGTAGCAGAGGATCTTGCTGCATTGGATGGTGAGCTTGCAGATGAAGAAGATTATATCGATATATCAAGATACGGTATTGTAGAAGTAGTTGGAGATGATAGTGCTGGTCGCAAAGTAATAGTCGTATCTGCGTGCAAGTTACCTCCTGTTGGAAAAGAAGCATTTAATCATGCCAAGCTCCTCAGGTTTGTTTATTTTTATTCCAATGTTCTAAGAGATGATCATTCATTGGTATCAAAAACTGTAATTTACATATTTATGTAACAGGTATCTTACCCATACTTTAGACACATTTGTGGAACAAGACTATAGCCTTGTTTATTTTCATTATGGTCTTACTTCTAAAAATAAACCACCATTATCCTGGTTATGGCAAGCATATAAAGCTTTTGACAGAAAGTATAAAAAGAATTTAAAAGCTTTATATTTAGTACATCCGACCAATTTCATCAGATTCGTATGGCAACTATTTAAGCCAGCTATTAGGTGACTGCTTTTTTTATTTTAGAATATTAAATATCATTCCTGTATCTTTATATTAGACTTGTTTTACTATAACATTGATAATCGTTACTCTTATTATTTTAGTGCGAAATTTGGTCGTAAAATGATGTATGTTAATTACTTGGAAGAACTGGCACAATATATTAATCTCGATCAGCTTATTATACCTCCTCAAGTAATAGAGTAAGCAGTTTTTCTACAATTATAAAAATTTGATTAACCATATTTCTTATTTTGGTGAATTACTGTTGTTTATATTTTTTTTGTAGACATAATGAACAGCTAATGTTAAAAAATAAAAAGAATTTACCCACAAGTCCACCTCAGAGTACAGTAGCAACACCAGTTGGTACTACTCAATTTGGAGCAAGCCTCTTCTTTATAAAAGAAAACAACAATGGTGATCCTATACCGCCTATAGTACGGCAGTGTGTTGAATTTCTCGATACTCCTGATGGTAATACAATTTACTTATTTATAATCATAATACTAGCAAGAAGATGTAATAAAGGTTACGAATGTTATATTCTTACAGCATTAGAAACAGAAGGAATATTTAGACGATCAGCTAATGTAGCAGTAGTTAAAGAACTCCAGAGTCGTTGCAATCAAGGGTTACCTGTCGATTTCCATGGAGATCCACATATAGCAGCAGTTCTCCTTAAAACATTTCTGCGTGAACTAGATGAACCACTAATGACATACGAATTATATGATGAAATCACACAATTTCAGAGTATGTCTTCTATTTTCGATATTTGCCTATTGTTTCTAGCTTTTAAAAATTTTATGTACATACATCAAACATTTCTATTTCAGCTCTGTCAAAAGATGAACGTCCAAGGAAAGTAACAATTTTAATACTTGAGAAACTACCAGAAGACAACTATCAAGTTTTAAAATATATTGTACAATTTTTATCAAGGGTAAGATAATGTCATTTTAATAACTATATTCGTTTGTTTTTCTATGATAAATAATAGTGTGTAGTAAAACATACTGTGTTTCGACAGGTGATGGATAGATGTGATTTAAACAAAATGACATCCAGTAATCTTGCTGTGGTATTTGGTCCAAATCTTGTCAGAGCACCACCATCCCGTGGAATGTCACTCTCAGCAATAGGTCCTATTAACCAATTCATAGATTTTCTATTCATTCATCAAAATACAATATTTATTATTTAAAAAGATTCTAGAATTAAATTTTGGAGGCCTAATTTGAAACGAAATTAGTACTATCTATGTTATAGGAGAGAAATCCTACAAATTTTGCTGCCAAGTTTGATATTGTATAAAATAACACAAACTAACTTCGAAGGAAAATTTTATAGGGTTTTTAATGAAAGGTTCGACAAGTATTTGAGATCTTCATCCTAGAGTATAAAAAAAAAACAAAGGAGTCTTATTTATCATTTTTAACTCTTCGAAGTCATATCAAACTTGTTGGAACTCGAAGAACGAACATAACAAATCATGTATGATACTCATATTTAATTATAACATCCGTACTTCGTTGATTAAAATATTTTTATATTTGAATATACAGAGAAATATTTGCATACCTACTAATGTCACAAATAGCGCTTAGTTATACAATCTGCACAAGATTTTTTAATGAATTGGTACGATAATTTCCGAATAAACAATACTGATTATTGAAATAATATAGAAAGATCCGAGTACTAGATGAGAAACGTTTGAATCTACATGAAAATTAATGGTATACCAAAGATTCGTGCAAATCTCAAACAATTATTGTAAAAGTTAGGATTAGTACAATATAATAAAAATAGAAAAGCAGAAGTATGGCAATGTACAGGATGCCTTGATCGCATTATATTTATAATTTATAAGGGGAGTGAATATGACAAGATTTGTAGAAATTACGATTATTTGATATTTACGTCTTGTTATAGTTTAATAATATAGCCAAAGCAAAATATAACAAATTAGTCAGTGTCAATAGCATATGGCAGGCATCCTTTGTATTGAAATTATGTACATAGGCACCAAAATTGATAGTAATGTAAAATTTCAGTCCAATTAAATGAGATTGTCCTCTTAATTATAGATATACGAGAAACGATGAGTTTTTTTTTTAAATTTGCAATACACCGTAAAATAGAGTTTAAATTGCAATAAACTTCTTACAAACACGTAAATGCAGTGAAATATATTGTATATGTGATTAGCATGCTTATATGATGTTTGGTCCATAAGTTTGTACACAATTACAGCTTGTAAAATAACAACTATGGAACTAGAAAGAGAATGATCTATATGATTATTTTCTCATTCAAAATAATAATGAAAACTGAGATAAATGTTATTCATTATTATTTTAACATTAACGATTAGATTAAAAATAATTGTCAGGGTATTATGTAATGTAATATTTAGCATAATACTACGTCTATTATCATTTTTTATGATGAAAGACTTACTAATAATTTCCAGATTTAATACGTATCTTTGTATATTTTCTTAAATAGTCCTGCCATTATGGGTTTCTGGGATAAAATAGAGGCTAATTGCCTAATACAACTCTTTTTGTTATCAAAAAAGACTAACCCAGACCTGTATAGAACTGATACAATTTAATTACATTCCCTCTAATTATTGGTAAAATAAAGTTACTGTAATAAAGCATGATTATTTATATAAAAACTAAGGTAATTACTATGTTATCAAATGTATGTTACAGAATTAATTTCTTGTCACTTTTCCAATGTTCCAAAACAATTACTCGTCCACAAACGGCCATGGACAGTCCATCCAAAAATTAACGTGAAACTAATGATAAAAATTATGTTTAAAAATAATGAATCGTTGCGAAAAATGTTATGTTGCTACAGTAGATAGATTTGTGGATCTTATAATCCACGTATGTACCTGTGATAGAGTAGAATATTTGTCTTTTAGTCTCATGAATGCCGTGCATGTAATTAAATTAAGGTAACTATATTTTCCAGCAGTCTTTTAATTTGTAACTAATTATAGATTAATCTAAATTGTGAACTACAATATAAACAATGATTCTATTAAATAAACTATGAATGATATTCCCAAGAAATAATATATTACGCATATGTATATGTTAATTAACTTTTTATTAAAACGCAATGGTATTTAAATATACATACATTTATATGACAGAAATACATACATCTGGTAATTATGATAAATCTTCCAGCTACACGATATACATGAGTAACAACGTATTTGGTTTACAAATGAACTGAGGATTTGTTAAATGTAATGAAATATTGAAATACATGAAAATCAACTCTGAAAATAGTCAGTATTTCTTATAATACACTCAATTAAATTATTATTATTATTAGGCATCACATTTTATACCTATATTTACCGCACTATTCAAAGAAATGAAATATTACAAATTTCATGATATACATAGCTTATCAGTCACTGCCTTTATAGACTTTGTACAATAACATATTACCAATATTAATATGTACATGATTGAAACTATAAAATATATATAGGGTAGTAGAGTCGGTTACTGTAGGATGACCAATTGTTGAGCCTTTGGTTTGTTTTCATACATAATTAACTTTACATTTATTGAATAAGACATATTGCATTTTTGTATTCTTTTATTTCGTTCATTTTTTAATAAAAAAATTTAATATGCCTTATTTGATAGATATAAAATTAATTATACCCAAAAACAAACCAAAGACATAGTAATTTGTCATCTTCCAGTAACCGACTCTAATACCCTATATATGTACAGAGTGAATCATCTAAGATTTTCTCCTAAACTATCTCCATTGTTTTTAATGGTACAAGAGAATATGTAAGGCAAGTATACTATCCTTACATATTTTCTCATATCATTAAAAACAACAGAGATATTTTGAATGAAAATGTTAGGTGACTCATTCTGTATATTTTAATGTATATATAATTATTACGCTAATTAGTGTTCTTCTAACGTTTATAAGAAACATTTCAAATAAAACTGTACTTGTGTAAATATGTATAAAAGATTCTAAATTCATAGGGTTTACAGTAGATATTCAATCACTGTAGATACAAAATCTTGAAAATTGTTTGTTCATACTATAAGAACACTGAATCTTTTAGTATTGCAATATTATTCAACTTCCATTATCCTATTATCTGTTCGTTTAGTGGCATTAAATAATATTAAGGAAAATTATAACATTTTCTATTTGCTTACAGTACAAACTGTAAACAAAAAGCATAATTAAATCTGTACAATTCTATCATAATACATCATTCTGCATTGTGTTAATGCAATTCAAAAAAATTAATTAATGTAACTTTATAATCATGATATGATCACTTTATGAGACTATCAAAATAATTTGAAAAAAATATTACAGTAGCCTGCAAAACAATTACATTGTTTATATATACATAGAACATGATTAGAATTAGAAATCATCACAAGGCAAACATCTGAAATTAAGATGCTTGTGAAGAGCCACCACAACAGGAACTCTTAACTGGTTCTGTTTCTTCAGCTTCATCTTCTACTACAACAACATTGCGTCGTGTACTACTTGTCCTTGTTAGTGTCGACTTTTGTTCAACCTCATCCGCGTGTTGTATCATTCGTCTTGTCAATTCCAAAAACATTTCTTTGATATTTTGATTTAATTTTGCAGAAGTGTGAAAATGCATAGCTCCTACTTGCTTTGCATATCTATTATCAAAAATTTTGCATTATCATCGTATACTTATCAAATGCACATGTTAAGTTACAGTAATCTTTAATACAGGAGAAAAACTTACTCTTCAGCTTCTTCTATAGCAACACTTCTATCTTTTTCTAAATCCATTTTATTTCCCGCAATTGCTAAAGAGATTTCACTACCTAACATTTTTTTCAGTTCCTTAACCCAATTCTTTACCTGTAAAATAGACGACAATAAAAAACATAGAAGAATATTTGTTCTCCTAGAGCATACCTTTTGAAAGGTATCTTCATCCGTGATATCGTAAACTAAAATGGCACCATTAGACATTCTATAATAAATTGGTCCAAGTGCATGAAACTTTTCTTGACCTGCTGTATCCCATATTGCCAAATTTACCTTCTTTCCATTTATAGTTAATTTCTTATTTAAAAATGAGGCCTAGAATTCAACAATTACGATACGTCAAAGTACATCTGACAAGTACATACGAATAAATTTAAAGCATAGGCAATGACAAAAACATGAAACAATATTAGAAAGTATTATTTGTAACCTGTAGTGTGCTAAGATGTTTAGCATTGAATGTATCTTCGACATATCGAAGTGCAACAGAAGTTTTCCCGACGCATCCTTCCCCAAGTAAAACCACTTTAAAATTATAATCGTTACCAGTGGTGCTGATTGAACTGGCCATAATTTATAACTAATTTCTATATTTAGCAAATAATGGAACAAATTGAAGTTGTCACAGATTTGTCGCAGAACGTACTTAGTTTTTTATCTCTGCCGAATAAGGTTAAAACGAAACAATCAGCTGTTTTCATTTCAATGACCACTGAGCAAACAAAAAGCAAAAACATCTATGCATCTATGTATGTATGTATGTTGTACATACATCAGAATACATAATGTACTATCGTGTTTCGAATGTATCACCGATAGATGGCAAATCAGGAATACTTGATCGGTTGTACTCCTGCCATGAAGTTCAAAATATTGTACTGAATATTAAATAGGAAAATCACATTATTAAAGGAATAAGAAATCTTCTCCATTCAAACGTTGTGCATTAACGCGATATAATTAAGTTACCTCATACATGCTATTGTACAAAAGATGAAGTGTTTATTCTTTGCGTTGCATTGTGTTACGTTTAAAAAACCTGTATTCTGGCATTTTTTTTTACTACGTTCGTTACTCGCGAAGATGGCGCTACATTCTCTGTTACCAAGCTGCCGCAATAATCTTTCGATTATTCTGACAGAAGAAATTTTTCTAGAAATTCAATAAACATCGTCGTTTGCTTATGGATTTACAAGGTAAATTTCGATAAAGGTAATTGGTTCGATTGTATTTGTATCTGAAAAATTGAATTTTTACTGTCTCAGTACCCTGGTGGTAAACTATTGAACTGATGACCGACAAAAATCAAATCCCCCACCGGAAGTCAAATTTTCGTTATTAAAGATAAACTTGCACATGTATTGAATTCGATATATTGTTGAAATAAATGAAATGCATTGTACAAAAATTCATTTACATAGAAAATGTGCGCGTTGAAAGCCAAGAAATGCAGCAACACTGTAAAATAAGAATATCTGTTTCGATGGTTGCAGACACTCGCTTGACTAGAGTATAGAAGAGAACCAGCGCCGTGAGTCTGCGCAAAACAGTTCTCAAATCTGGCCGTCACCTGTATTGAAAAGGTAAGCGATTCTTCTGTCATTAATCTTAACATCTTAATGTGAATTTCGAGAGCACGTGTCGCAAAAATTCGATATATTGATAACGTGACGCATTGTCAGTAACTTCGCAGATTGTCATGCGAAATTACTCACGTGTTCTGAACAAATATGTTCCGAGATGTCAGCGTCTTCGGCACTATGACGAAAATCTGCCAGGCTACTGTTGTATTATCGCTAATACATTTGACATTTATTTCTCGATTCGTTCGGTTCATTGGTTGTTCTCTAGATTAATCGTTGATGCACGCCACTGCAATCGCTAAAATTTTCGTAGTTTATGTCAAGTGCGACAAGAAACTTTCACTTGATTGTCGTAGGTACCGCGTACCTTCACGAATTTTTCATTGTCGGCACTGGTCATTGCATTGACAGGACATTGAATAATCCACAGAAAAGATCGTTCGTGGATCATCGTAAGAATCACGCGTTTGTTGCGTATTATTCGTCGTTCGGGCTGGTGATAATTCCCGCGTTTTTACTTGCGTGGTGTTCTACTTGGCAAGTGGACTTGTTTGTTTGTGCGTGCCGTATCATCTGTCATGGCGTGCCCGCTTGTGGCGGGTATCGTGTCGCTGACTTTTCCCCTTATTGTTCGCTCAAGGTTCGTGTCAGTCTTTATTGTCACATAGATTGTTCAAGAGGGATTGCTCGAATAATTTTTGGACAATCGATCAACGTTAATGTTACATTTATCCGATCTTTCGATCAACATACTGCCAGTTGATTGTGACGGGGTTGGTTAGGACGGAGGGAAGGGAAAGAGCCGACCATGGCGGCGACCGTACTGTGCCACGCGCCATGTCGGTCTCTTGCTCGCGCACGTCCTTCGTTTGGTGCACCACGTTTGTCCGTAGATTTCTTTTTTTGTCCCTGTTCGTGAAAATGGCACACGACTTGTCACCGATGATCTTCGGTAGGAGCCCAACATGTTTGGAAAAGGGAGCCTCGTGCTCGCATTCAATCTTACATGTATATGTCCTACAAAAGTGATAGGTTTTTTGCCTCGAGCTAAATAAAAAAAAATTCAAGACATTTTTTCCAAAATTTGTTGTTATTACTCTAATTTTTCAGCTTGAACAATCAAATTAAATACTATTTTTGATATCTATGACAGTTACTCTAGTGTTGGTGATAAACTTCTAAACATCGAGATTCATTACAAACTGTTATCAGTCAAAACAGAGGGTATAAATATTACGTGACATTTATTGCTACAATCAATGAAATTATTTAATAGTGCTTGACATCGATTTTAATTGCCTATTAATATTCATGACATTTAAATTTCACTTCTAAAAATAGAAAATCGTTTTTCGAGGTTGTTTATCACAATGGTAGAGAAATACGTCTTGATATTTATTTCAACCAAAATACCGGAACCAGTTTTATCATAATGTAGGTCATCTCGATCAGATACTTGCGACATCGTTAAATATCGCCCGAATGAAATCGAAGTCTCTCGGTTCGAAGTAACTTTATCGCCGGTGATAATCGTGCTAATTGTTTATTCAATACATAAATAATTACTTGGCCAACTCAGTAATCTGTTGAACAACTCGTAGAATCGAGTGACACGTATTTACATGGGGGGTGGTACCGTCTTCTATTTTTAAAACGGCGGAGCAACTGTAAAAGTGAGAAGGAAAGTTGAACTACCGAGTTATCATGTCAGGGACACATCGTTTTGGCTTGATGCAATTTTCGTTTATTCGTTCTTCCCTTAAAATGAGAGTTTCACTTCTATTTATGATTCAAAATAACAAAAATGTTGTTTAAAAACAGTTCAACGATGCTCTCTAATTGTTTTTCTAAATTTTATCTTGTCACAAACATGCGTATATTATACGATAGTATTAATCTTTAAAAAATGATAAACAGATTTAAATTATACGACCATCAACAATGTATAACTCGAAATGTACAATGCATCAAACGACTTTGAGATTGCAACGAGCTTTTTATTAATTGGTTGGCATATATTTAGTGTTTTTTATTTGATCGATACGAAAACAACCGTGCAGTTGTGTCAAGAAAATACGAAATACTATTTAATGTCCGCGCAGTGGGGTCAGAGATCCGAGTCGTATCGGGATGAAGAAGCAACCGATCAACAAACCACGTGGCAACATCGCTATAGCCCCCCCTCCCTCCAATCCCGTCCTGTTGTCTGATGTCCCTTACACTGCGCCTTACATCGTCTGCCTTCCCCCTCACACCATGCTCATCGACTGCAACGAGGCGAAAGCACATTTACATTTTTTCGCGTATAGGTGCGTTGCAACATTCTTGCTTTGTGGTTTCAACTACCGATGGCGCCACTCCCAGAATCGCAGAAAAAAATATGTCGTGTGCGTCGCCGAGAGAAGAAAGACGTTAATATGCAGGGCTGTGCAGGCTTGTGACGCAAGAATCGAAATTGCACTCATCCTTACTGGCAAATTAGCCTACTCGTTCCCAACATACATTCGTTCATTAGTATATCTATTACTGCCGGTACATGTATTAATTGGTCTGCAATTTCGTCCTTATAAATTAATTGAAAAGTCGCATGTTTTCATAACTAATAATCTAAAACTACGGTTACTAACCAAGATATAATTGATGGGAGCCATTTATTTGATACGCAAGGGGTACGTTAGAGCAGCCGCGTACACGACATCGACGATACGATCGAATCATTGAAAATGCTGTTACGCTCCTGGATAAAATCATCCTTGAGAAAGACAAGGACGGATGGGGTACTATACAGAGTAAATTCGGAATATCGAAGGAAAACTGGTTTGCCTCCGCGCGTTGCACCTACTCCAACATGTGTAACTCGAACGAATAACCGTCTCGCGCGCGTATACATATTTCTCTTAGCGACCAACGAACTTGTCGAAGTCAAACACGCCCTTCTTGATTTCAAATTCTCATTCGCCATGGTAAACGATCCGTGTTGTGATGCCATTGACCTGCTTTTCAAATTTACTCAAAACAAAAATACGATAAACATAACCACGAGAAACATAAAAAATTCGTTTGATTTTTCGTAAAGCATGAGCCACGCTGGCAGGCTTGGTCATCGTTTTTCAAAACGGGGTTGGGAAAACAACGCAGATCCTTTCTACGTTTCGATGACACTTCAGAAATATCCCGGTATCGCTCAAGGTACATATTTAAGATTTATCGAACAACAGACATAAGTTAACGTATACTTATACACGCGCTTGTTGGCTGGGTATGGCTTAATTATCGTTCTAAAAATTGATCAGAGAGGCGACATTTCACGAAATCCGATGCTCCGTTGTATCGGTCGCGTATTTCATTTTGTTGTGGTTTCACGCTTCACTAGTTTTAGACTCTTATTGTGGCAGACAACATAATTTCCAATTCTTTCTCTTCATTTTAAATTAAGCACAATCTTATCTCATTACCATTGTCATGATTACTTCTCTCATGTATTTATTTATTGATAAGTTGTTACTCGAAGTGCTTTCGTACATTGTATAGTATTATGGAACCAGTTGCAATTGATATACATACATACGTAGGTTGTTCACACACGTGAAATCATTGTTTACAGGCATTAAAAAAAACATTAAAATAACTAATACGTTGAATCGTAAAACAATATGATCTGAATGAAAAGCATTAACAATGTTCTGGAGAAAAAGGTACTTGTATTAGAAAGAAGTGTGATCTAATAGTTCAATGTATTATATACGTTTAACACTAACGTGAATGAAACAAGTAGGCACAACATATAATATAACATTGCAAGTCACAGAGCTTTTGAGGAGGTTCTTTGTAGAAAGAAACGTTTGGGTGAAGTGTCGATTTCCTTCAGCATATTGTTTTTCTTTGCAGTTTTATCGTGTAATATAAGTGGGGATTCGTGAGATTATGGACGCCCCCTAGTAGCAATGCGTGTGTCACGGCGCGTAGCGTCTTGCACGTATACACTGTCAAGCCGAAATCGCGGTGTTAGTTACTGAACTGGCAACGAATCGATGTAAACAAGTATTATAAAGATGGTGACGATCTACGATTTTTTCGTCGTGAGAAATTGTCGCGAATGAATTTTATACACGATTTTATACCGTACGGACAGAACGAAGCTAATTTCGACTACGGTCACACGATCATCGAAAATGCTGTATTCAATAAAGGTACATTGTTTTCAGGACGCGTTCTTCACATACGGTTAAACGTTTTTTTGTATCCTTGTACCTATATGCAATTCTTCTTTGTAGGTAATTAATTACAATTATAAATGTAGATCGATTGTAAATTCTCAATGGTATTGGAGTGAATTCAGTTGGAATAAACTTTTATTGGTTTTATTATGAATTTCTTGTCATGTGATATATTTTGTTTATGTAAGATTCTATACAAAATTTTAATCAGATACCTTGTATCGGCATTGAAAATATTATTTAATGATTTTTGCTTTTACAGGAGCAGCGTCAAAATAACTTGCAAAATGTTTAGTTTTCACAAGCCAAAGGTCTATCGATCTAGTACTGGGTGTTGCATTTGTAAAGCCAAGTCTAGCAGGTACACTATGAAATAACTTTTCATAATGAAATAATAGATCGTTCTTTTAAGAATAAAAAAATAAAAGAAAGAATCTTTTTCTGTTCGCACAGCTCACGGTTCACAGACAGTAAAAAGTACGAGGATGATTTTATGGAATGTTTCCAACTCGAGGAAAGGCGCACTGGTGAAATTTGTAATGCATGCGTACTTTTAGTGAAAAGATGGAAGAAATTACCAGCAGGAAGTAATCGCAACTGGAGACATGTGAGTTCTAATAAAACTTATTATTCATTCAATTTCCTCTCTAGGCACAGCCTTATTTATGAATGAAATTTGTATTTTCTACAGGTTGTTGATGCACGTGCAGGACCTGGCATAAAGTCGCTAACGAAATTTAAATCAAAAAATAAAAAGAAAATAAAAGATATACCAGAAAAATTTGAAAAGATAATGAAGAAGAAACATATCTATTTAAAAACTGATAGAGATCGTGAACAAAGCCCAGCAATGAGCGATGATTTAACAGGTTTGTAATTAATTGGTTGTGTTAAAATAAAACACATTTTTTAATAAATATAAGATTTATTTTTTAATTCAACAAACTTTTTACTTCATTTGTGATGAAATAAATTTTAACTATGAAAAAGAAGACTTTAAAAATTTTAAGTTGCATAATTTCGAATTTTTTGTTACAGAAGACTATTTAAATGGAAATGGCAGTAAGGGCTCCAGTCGCGCCGGTAGTCCCGTAGGTAGCGATGATATTCCAGTGACTGAAAAACAATTAGATATGCAGGATATTTCGGAATCAAAGGATGATTTAACTGTTAATGGATTTATCGATTTGTCGTATTTCAAAAGGTAAGTTAACTAATTAACGAACTTGTATTAATTCGGACAACTCCGTACATTGAGGTGAATTGTTCTAAATATAATACATATTCGTTTTTTAATTTTAGGGAGGTAATTTGTTGTGGAACAATATTTAAAGGCCCATATGGGGAAGTAATAGTGGATCCTTCACTAATAAAACCTTGCATCGGTTGTATAGCTAGACAACAACGACAACAACAAACAAATGCATTAAGTTGCAGTCCTGTGCATAGTTCTGCATCAGCCAGTCCTGTCCACAGTTCCGCGTCTGCTAGTCCTGCCCATAGTGTAGAGTCTGGTACAGAGACTACTGTCTCTAAGCAGACAAGTAAGACGTTTAGTGACTCATCATCAGATTCTGGCTACGATGAATCCTCTAATCAAGGAGTTGGTGAAAGTAAGATTACTAAAATTATACAAAGTACGAGTGCTACTGTAAAATCAGCGGTCAAGATACAACCGTTGAAAAGTGTTCAACTAAAAGCTATACCGGTATCGGAAGCTGTCAGGTTAAAAACAGATGTGCCACTCAAATTGGTACCTATTAAGCAGATTGATCAATTGTCCTGTAAGCCATTGTCTTTAGTTTCTTCTACCAATGTTACTTTAAGCAGTAGTACTTCACACTCCATTGTTACCGTCCCAAGTAATCCGCTCGTCGACTTTGCCATGCACGCAGCCTCCTCAAGGCAATCAGTGTCTAATTAATGTCAGTCTCTCATAGAGTTTTAATTTATTATTTTTTCTTACACATAGACGTATGCTATGATACAAAATTGTGTGTTAAATATGCTACCATTTACTATCCCAGATTACAAAGGCTCTGGATGAGAGTGTTTAAGTTTTATCATGTCAAGCACAGAGAGTTTATGACGTTATAAATGATGGTAAAGTAAATTCTTGTGATTAGAGAAACTGTTATAGTGTACAGTGGACATATAGTGCTCTTAGAAAAGGTTACGCAGGATATGTATCCTGGATCGTTGGTTGTTAAAATATATATATGTATATAAAAATACATATTATATTGTCTTCATGGACGTAAGCTCTTAAAATACGTTCCATGCCTATTAGATGATTCTTACGAGAACACAAAAGAGCACAATGTTTCTACTGGGATGCTGTTTGTAGCATAGATAAAAAAGTACTTATAAACTGCCACGAATATATATATAATTGTAAACTCTTTGCAAAATGTTTTCTAGCATGCAGAGGGTTTTCAATTACTTTCTAAGTGTAATGATTAGCTACGTACATCAAAATACTGTGATGACATTGTAATCTAATATGAGGTATAAGATTATTATTCAGCAAGTGGCAGTTTATGGTATCTTCATTTCTAAGCATTAGTCGAAGTAACCGTGTGAGTGTAAAAAGGGTTTCTTATCCATAGCTTTTCGTTTTCTGGGCTTTACATAAAATTGCAATCATAAATGTGAATATATGTATAGAAGTTCCAAGATGCCAATCATGTTTCAAACATTTGGGTCCAAAAATTAAGAGAAAAAAAAAAAGAACGAGTTCACTTAGGGTCACGATAGCTACATTGTACCAGATGCATTTGATAAATATGATTCATGCAAAGGTCCATGACGTTAAAAATAAGTAATTCAACTTAAGGAACGAATGTGTTCGGGTACTGTAAATCCTGACCCATTAATAGCAATAATACGAAGGGTAACTTTATAATAAACTAAATGAAGTCTGTTGAATAGCATCATATCAGTATGATGATATATTTAGGCAGTATTACTAGAGAATGAAATTGAACGAGAATAAGGCAATCAGATTGGCAAACTGGACCAGTAAAATTTGTTATAATATTTCAGGGTTACTGTATAATTAATGTAAAAAAGAAATCAATGAACAGCAGATTATTGACATATGGAAATAAGTATAATAATGGTAAATAAGTGAAAACTGTTAGTTCCTAGTTTTCAGAGATGGGCACACGACCGAACAAAAGCACATAAGAGTACCTGTTGGAAACCGATTAACTGTGATCATTGGATTATTCAGATTTTTCAAATACGTTTTTTTCTTTTCATTTCACGGTCAACATTTGAAAGACACACGCACAAATATTATCCAAATTTGAATACAAAGTAGTTTTTGTGGTGGAACCCAGGAGTAATCGCAACAAACAAGTTTTTTAAGACTATATTATATATAAGATGCACCTGAAGCAAAATATAAACTCGATCCTATTAAAAGATAACATCCATAACAATTGTAAACGTACAGTTAACATAACCTTAACGATAACGCCAAAGATACGAGAGAGATAGACATTATTTTATAGCAACGACAAATCATTTGGGCGATAATGCAAATTTTTATGAAAGCGTTATATTTGACTGCGGAATTGAAACAAGAAAATCTTAGTGTTTAAAAGAAACAAAGTAAGAGTAATAATAATAAAATTTAAGAGTAATCTACTTCTGGGATATTGGCAATCTTCACGATGAACTCCTGTCTGATAGAAAAAGTTCGTTTACGTTTTAGAGTACTGTGTTTGTTGCCCATCTGGCTTAAGCTGATTGACAATCGTTACGTAACAAGGAAACGATAACAGTTTTTCATATGAAATCAAACATCGAAACTATAATTTGTCCAAGGACAATGTCGACCACCTTGTCCTTTGACAAATTTCAACTGTACATTTCTTTGCCTAGGAGACTTTATGATCTCTTCATTGTGAATATTAATAGCTATGGTTTTTGTTGTAACTGGCACGTTATGATTTATAATAATTAATATATGTTAAGAATTAAGGTCGGATCATAGATGAACAAGCCATATGTTTAGCACTATTGTGTAAGATTGAACTTTTATTAACAGTCAGAAATATAATGAATCTTGCTACTCGAGACGCTCAAATTACAATTAAGATTTCTATAATATACTCGTTCAGCACATAACTAATATAATTTTTTAAATAATCTTTATATCTAGTCTATGATCCTTCCTCCAAACGGAAAAAATAAGATATACTTGTTTAACTTATTTATTTTGTAAGTTTATTTACTTGCAATATATAATATTCTTTTTCTACGTAAATTTATATATATTTTTATACAAATTAATCTTTGCTTTTTATGAAGTAAACCTTCTGTAGCACTGCCAGGAAAGAAGAACGTGCTCGCGTTCGATTCCAGGTCAATCTGCTGGCAATATTCGAAGAATTATTTATTTTCAATTAGTATGGATATTAGTCTAGTTCTTGAGTTATAATACTTACAGTAATTTCTTTCACAGTTTGCAAACGAGAATGAACGACTTGGGAAGAGGAGGACAATTATACGAGCTTTGCGGTTCGTTTCTATAGTTGTTGGTAATCACCAATTATGAAAAAGAGCATTCAGAACTCGAATAATCGTATCTCCTCTTCCCAAGTTGTCAATTGCCGTTCCCAAGCTGAGGGTCGGCGTGAAAGAAGTTACTGTAACTTGAGAAATATACATATAAATGGTGCCCACAGATTGATTAGGCACTAGAAACATTCACAAGTGTGCGTAAGGAAATTTTGTACATGAATATATATATATATATATATATACATATATATATAGAAATAAATAAAATGGTCTCATATTCAAAGTAACATGATTGCGTGATACATAAATAATACAAATAATTGTGTGTTTTTAAAAAAAAAATTATGACAAATTAAAACTTTATCGATAGAAAGATTATAAATGAATATATTGTATGTGCAGCTATGAAAATAATATTATTTATGAATAATGCGAATAGCTGTGGACAAACATCAAATTATCTTCTATAGGTATTGGGATGTTACATTATGGTTAAGGAAGAACATGTGTCATTTCCAATATGTTAAACGTCCTTGAAAAAACAAAGCTGTTTAAATAAAATAACATGATTACAGTTCGTGTTCATTGCTATCGTATACAACTTGAATTATAATGTTTCTCTACGAAGATACATAGGAATACAGTAAATTCTCTTCAGTTCCTCAACCTGTAAACAAAAATAGGCAACTTCGGAAGAGGAAATACGATTATTCTAACCTCGCGACTTTTTTTTTATAATTGTTGACAATCGACGGCTATTAAAATGAGCCGCGAGGCTCGAATAATCGTATCCTCTCTTCCCAAATTGTCCATTCTTGTTTACAAGCTGAAGGTCAACTAGAGAAATTACTGTAATTCTGAAATACTTAATCTTTATTTCGATTCATAGAAAAATTGAAAGAAAATAGAATTTTCAGCCGCACAGTTTGTGAGATCTATTGAAATACTTGTGTACTTAAAATTATTTTTCTTCTGCTTTAATCGTCTTCCCGAACAGTTCTCATTGCAATGAATTATAGTTAAAACGATACATGGATAAGAAATGTAGCGACTAAGTTATTAGAAAATATATTCTTCTTTCGAGATTCGCTGTTCCAGCTCTCAGTAAATCTTACAAACGTTTTGCGAGTCTTAAGCATTGCGATAAAAACGCGTGGGCCATCCGATGCACAGCATTTTGAAACTTATACACGTTCATAATGTGTCAATTTTTTCCTGTCCTTAGCAGCGGGAATTTTTATAACAGAATGAAAAAATGAATCAAATCACAGAGAAAAATTGACACGTCTTGCTGACTTTTATATACATTTTGGTAGACCGCGTAGTTCACTATCGAAATTACTAAATACGAATTTCAGAATACGCGATGCATCGTGTCGTAAGGAGCTCAGAATATGGAGAAATTAATATATGTGTATACATATTCGTGTGTATAGTCTATGATATCGATGAATGTGATTTTTCAAAATCCGTGTGACTTTCAATATTCATGAAGACCAGAATGGAACTGACTGATCGTGAGAATGAGTGGGAGAGAGAGATAGCGATGAAAAGAAATCTAGGTAGTGGAAAATGTGGTGCAAGTATTTTACTACAGTGACCTGGCAGATTCCGATATTGAATATTTTGCAATGACAAAAGAATGAAAGAAAGAAAGAAAACGAACGACTTTTTCCAAGAGTATCCTACAGTTTTTTTTTTCTATGTCGAACTTTTTTATATTTGAGATTTTAAGAGATCATGGGCGACATAGGCAAAAGTATATGGAAAATACTGGGGCACATACTATCCGCTATATCTGTCTGGCAGCAAGAAAAAAGGTTGTTTCCTTTTTCCATAGTGATTATGTACGTCCTGTAATTTTAAGTATTTATCACGACACGATAATTTATAATTGCATTTACGTTGTGTACTTGTACGAAGAAGAGAAACCTGTGGTGCAACATTCGGTTCGGTTCGTAATTGTAGACTATTCTCTTGTGCATCTATTCTGTATATTTACAAAAACTTATTTCCTAACAATGATCATTGTGCCTTTTTTTCATTAATTTTCGTTTTCTAATATTTCAAGGGTAGCAAAACTTGGATGTGTCCTACTAGATCTTTCTAATCCGCAAACCGAAAGAGACAGACATATGAAAGGAATGATACAATTTTGTGGCATAGGAAAAGACGTGTGTAAATATTCGTATGATATACATAACATAGTCATTATTAAACATACGTATATATCATATTACGTGCATAGGCATTTTTTAAAGAGAGGATTCGATCGCGCGATAATATTTATAATTGGATCAAATTCAGTCGGTTACTCTAGACTAGACTATCACCATTCTGCGATATTCTACTATAATATCCGAGGATGGTTCTTCGAGCATCGTTTAGTGCCCAACTGATCTTGTTCCAACTATAAACACGGTGGGACAGTTGAACGTCCAGCGTACGATGCACTACCGCAAACAGCTGAGAAAAGAATGGAAACTTTTACATCAATATTTAAATAATGATTGAGAGACTGATTGATGTATTTAGTAGATAACTTTTATTTACAACTACTACAGATAAGCAAGGATATTGTACCATTTCTTGCGTATGTTAATGAAATTCTAATAATAAGGAACGACGACTGCCGCAACAAATATATCTCGTTATAGCAATGATTATTATATTGTATGGTATAAATGTTTGTACACACACCCACGTATGTATATATATACATATGTATGTATATATATATATTTACGTTAACGTAGATTTTAACGCACCAATTCCAATGATTGTACAATGATCGTGGAAGTATTAGGATTGACCGATAATCCAACTGGTTCAATGACATCCGGTGAGATGGTAGTTCCACTACTTTGAACGGAACATGCCACTATCAAGTTATCTACAAATTTGTAATAGAACGATACAACACTTAAGACTCATATAAATCGAAGATAGATAATACGATCGCCAATATTACATAGTGTATGAATAGAACTATTTCTAACCGATCGACTGTTTTATTTCGATTCGATTTCGTAGACTATATACACACATTGAATATATTGTCGAAACTGTTTTTTATAAGAAAAAAAAGAGATAGATTAATTATCACATTAATTGCGAATCAATGGATTTACACTATATTGAGAAAGAAAAAATAATAAAAGCAAAATGAATATGTACACATCTATATATACACACGCGTATAAAAGAAGTCTGTGAGATACCAAATTTTGATAGATAAATAAATGACAACGTGAATATATGTACACATAGACATATTTAGGGGATACGCAATAATCTCTTTTTTTTCGTCTTCTTATTAAGGTACATTTCTTGTTCTACAATTTCTCAGTTTAAACAAATTTACAGCGACGAAGTCTACAATTATATCATTGCTGTTCTGCTGTGATGATTAGTCAGTATGACTGTCTGTGAAGGTACAGTTGATGAACGATTGTAATCGAGAATTCGCTATTGCGGGGATTCTCTGTTTTTATTCTTACTCGAAAGCATGGAAATCCCTAAGATATTTATATAAACTATGTAAGATTACGAAATTATTTAAAACCTCGGCACGAAGCATTTTGCATTTGGATATTGATGGTCTCCGGTACGCAGTCGAGTAGGAAATAGTTTAACCCTCTATGTTTTTTTGTATGTAGATTGATAAGCAACGCTCGGTATCGGTAAGGTTTAAAGAATCTTTTCATGAAATGTCTAAAACAAGAAATGTAATGAAAGTGCAATTAAAAATGTTAAGATGATCGGAATGTATTTCCTTAAAGGGATTGATATAACTATACATTTGGAGGGTTGAATGAGACATTGAATATTTTGGAGTGATTGTATTATAGTACTTGTATTTAATCATGGACCGATGAAAGTGCAAAATGCTTACTCAAAAAATTATATATATATATATATATATATATATATATATATATATATATGCATACATATAATAATTCCATAATGGATATTTTTTTTTGTAGAAATCCCTTGTATCCTAAACTCAATTAATCGTAATAAAAGAAAAATCAGAAAATTATGAATAAACCAAATTATTGAAGATAACGTTGTCAAAGATCGCGGTATCAGGCAATTTGAGAAACCCTGCTCTACCGAATGAATAATTCTATTTTTTAAGAGGATGATGACACGTGATTCTTCATGAATAGAAATTCAAATTAATATGGAAACCTGCAACCGATCGAAATAGTATCATTAAAGTTACGGACGTTGTCTTTGTACACACGCAATAACTAAGATAGGTGTTACTTCATAATTTTTCCCTTCGATCGCCACAATATCGCAGCAATATTGCTACAGGTAAAATGAAATCTTACATTTGCTACGCGTATTATTATACACACCGCTACGATATACAGTAATTTCCCTCACATTGTCCCACAGCTTTTAAGCAAAAATGATCAACTTCGGAAAAGGAGATATGATTATTGGAGACTCGCGGCTCGTTGTTATAGTTACCAGAACTGTCAGCAACTATAAAAACGAGCCACTTCCCAAGTTATCCATTCTTATTTACAAGCTGAGGGACAATTTGGGAGATATTACTATATGTATATGTATACTGATCAATCCATTTGCCGCCCAATTAAGAATCACCTGAGCAACGTGCACTCGGCATAGCATACTGGTTGCTACTATATTTGGGATATTTCTTAATAATTAGATTTTGTAATTTATATCTTTACACGATTACATGCATTATACATATACGGTCATGTATAGGCATAATTGTACATAAGAGTTTTTTATATCATATTGTATGTACGCAATAATATGTATGTACAAGCTAAGGTATAAATCGTGATAGATACATTGGTGGTGCGAATAAAATGTAGGAGATTCTACGGCCCAAGTAAGATAAAATGGTAGAAGAATCTCCTTCACCTCACCTGTACTACGATATGCAGCACATTCTGTATTATACATCATGTAGTCTTTTAAATGCATACATGCATATACATAGTCTTCTGGACAATGCATAGCGAATGAACATTTTTAAATATTGCGCCGTGATCAAACTGCGAAAAAGTATTATGTACTTATTCCGATTGTTAAACATTGATTAAAATATTATATACGAAATTGTTGGAGATATTACTCTTTACTTGTTCTGTTATATGAATTTTATTTGAAGTATTCATTACATAAAAGCAGTTAAAAATAGTAATACTCTTTTGTAAATATCACAATCAGTTTATCAATCTGTAAAATTATCGTAGGATACGCAGAATCGCGAATCAAAGACCTTTTTTATCATATATTTAATCAGTTGTGAAAATATCCGTGTAAGATTTTTTTTATAACGAAATATTAATAGGTAAAAGACGTATAAAAAAGGTATCAAAAAGAAACCGAACACTATTTGGTAATCCATGCCCGTGACTAATAACGCTTATTGACTTTGCTGGTTACCGAGTTACTAAATTACTACTATAAATGCTATAAGTCCTTGTGCAGTTGTCTGCCGAGTGTCATCGAGCTGCATTCATTCTGACGAAAATAAAGTATCATTCGGTAAATGCGTGATCTTACTGCGTTGCGATTTCAGCAATGGATTTAAAATTAGAGCCAAGTGCGGATGTAAAGTTTTGCGTTAAACTCATCAAATCCGCTATTGAAACATTTAAAATTCTTCAGCAGCTTTATGGCAATGATGCCATGAGCAGAACTCAATGCTTTAAATAGCTCCTACATTGTGATAACGCTTCCACAAATACACACAAGAACATTTTTTGCAGCGAACAATACAACGATCGTTCTACACCCTCCTTATGCGCCTGATTTTATCTCTTGTGATTTCTTCTTATTCTTGAAAATAAAATTAAAGTTGAAGAGATGGCGTGCTGCGCGACGTTTCTAGACTTTGGTATAAATACAGCATGTATTACAACAGGTGCTGTATTATATAAACTTGGAGAAAATCATTACCAAAATCATCGATTAATAAAGATTCTATCGAGTAATGGAGATCAGTGGAAATCACTTCGCTCCTCGGCGAAATGAAGGAGTGGAGCAAAACTCCAGCGTGTTCAATGATGTCAGAGATCTGCGGAGTGGTGGAGAGGAGACCTCACACATGGGACTGGACGATTCTAATGGTTTGCCAATGGAAATCCATTGACATCATTCAATCCCGTTTGTGATGGATATATCATTTCCCCACTCCTACTTTCGTGGAAGAAAGTCGTAAAGCAACATCTGAAAGTTCTGGAGTAATCTGGAGTGAAAGAACGAGACAACTGACTGGCGATAGTGGCGACACATGAGCGAAGTGGTGTGGTTATGTGGGTATTTATGCATGCATGCTGTGTGTATACTGTGCAGATTCATAATTTATACGTATAAGAAAACGTCGTTCTAAAAAACATACAAGATATTTTCCGTGTTGAGAATAATAAGGAATTTAGCCATTTAGTTGTAAATTCACTTGCTTCTCACAGGTATGTGTACGAAGGACGGTGCAATGACTAGCATTGACTTGATACAATTTATGATGAACTGTACAGTTGATAGCGGTAGAAAATATTACTCATTAGCTTCGTCTCGAAACCGTTCGCACAACGATCGATAGCGCGACGATCAACTCCGTCAAGATCGAATTGAGAACCCCACTCCTAAGTGCGATTGTATCGTTGAGTCGATTAACATTGGCAGTATTGTACTGTGCGTGATTGTTTTCACTAATAACATACTAAAAAACGCGGCTGAACTTTATACTAAAATTTTCGACTTTATTTTTGTATAATCCCGTAGATTTTCAGGAGAAATCCCCAGAAGTGTAAGTTTTAAAGTTAAAAATTTATTGGTTTAAAAGTTATCGTGTGCCACGAATTTTAAATGTTTCTGACGGGTAAGAGTCATCCAATGAGCGTAGCCGCTAGATGGCAGCATCAGCACCTGAGAGCAGCCATCTTGGAGAGATAATTCGAATTCCTAATTATGTACCACATATGTACATATGTATGTATACTTCGTACGCAAGAAGATGGTATAGAAAAGCTTGTAGAGATTTATACATCATCACCTGATACCCCATGTACCTACTAGATATGAACTACAGCTAAAAGTGAGGTCACATTTGTGTTATTTTTCTCGTGGACGGGCAGTACATATTTTTTAGTTGAGAACGAAAGTAGAGAACAGGAAATATAATTTTTGCAATTGACCCATTAGAAATGAAGCTCTCGCTATTTGGACTCGCGAACATGTACTATTGCGTGAATCCATAGTGTGTAAAAGTGTATCGTAAGACGATCTAATAATTAATTTTTGTATTTTAATTCAAATACAAAACACTATATATATTGGTTCGTGCTAGGTTTTCTTTTGGGTCTGGAGTTCGCTGCCCCGAGCCACGCAACCCGACCAGTAGTGTAAGTGGTGTTATGGAATCTGCTTGGAATGTGCATCGAGTGACGGTGAGAGGGGTGGGTGGGATTTGCCAGCGAGTGGTGGGATTAGGTGTAACTCTCGGCTTGAGCCAGCAAGTGGTGCGGCCAGCAAGTGGTGCCAGCCTCTGGGTACAACGAGAGTTGACTACGGAAATATCCCTATGACTCTCGGCGTCCCTACGAGCCACCAAGTTTCGCTCTTACTCGACAGGATTCTACTGGGAAGCTCGCATGTGAAATAAAGAATTCTCGAGCAGCAACACGTGGCTAGATTATTCCTTCTTACTGTCGCACGTAGGCTAGAACCTACAAATCTATTCACAATTGTAATGAGGCCTCCGATCCACCACTCGAAGGACATACTAAGCAGGCTCCATAACGAGCCGTGGGATCTCCCCTATTTCGTTTCGCGCCAGGAACTGAAAACACTGCGTAACAATACCAACTGTAGTGATCGTTGAATGTCGTTGGACGACGTCTGGCAATGACTACGAATCAATGAATTTCTAATTTTAAAACCAATATTTTCGTCATTCTTTTGTCATAGTTTACGGGATTATATAAAAAGGACTCAAATTTTTGTTCCCTAAAATAGTGTTTTACATATCATGTATCACGATTTGCAGATATACTTTAACAATGATCACATACGTCCGACCACGGCTGGTGACATTCGATGTCACTGGTACGCTACTGATGACGCAACTGAAATATTACGCCGAAATTGGACGTCAGCATGGCCTTTTGATCGATCAACAGAAATTGGCGCGAAGTTTCAGAATGAGCTTGAACAAGCTGAGTATAGAGCATCCTATATATGGTAAACATACGGGTATTGGATGGCAAAATTGGTGGCGGAGGCTTGTACATGATGTTTTTAAGGATCAACATGATTATATTTCGGATACTACTTTGGACAAGGTGACATCGGCAGTGCAAGCATTTGTCCCTATTTGAAATAAATCTATATTTAATGCCGTTTTTATTATTTACAAGGGGAATTAAACAATAATCTCTGAGATATTTGAAATTTTTTAATTATAAGCGAAATCGCAAGAATGGGGTTTAAAAAAGAATTGAACAATATCGCGTTAGCTCATTTAGTTCGAGCTGGTGTAACTATCGCTGACCCTGCTTATCATTGTGACCCTTAGGTTTCTAGTACTCTGATAAAGTCCTACGGCACGAGTTTGTGCTGGCACAAGTATCCGGGCACGATCGAGATACTCGAATATCTGCAGAAAAAGGGACTAATCATAGGGGTGATATCAAATTTCGATGAGAGATTGGAAGCGATACTCCTGGACACCAAGATACGTTCTTACTTTTCATTTGTTTTAACGTCCTACGATTTCGGCGTGGAGAAACCGGACACTAAAATTTTTGACGAGGCGCTTAAGTTAACAAGAAAGTATCATAATATCAGCATTGCTTCTCAAGAAGCGATACATATAGGCGACTCCGAAATCTATGATTATTTAGGTGCAAAGAATGCCAATTGGAATGCAATTCTAATTAAACACGATGATAATACTAAGATTAAAAAAGCGCTTCCTAAAGAGGATTTCTGTGCGAATCTTCAAGAACTGCAGCAACTTCTCTCGAAACGTCTTAGTAAGGAAATTAAATGTAATATACATGAGAAATGATGTTTTTAATCCTTTGCACTCGAAGCATCACTAAAAGTTATTGTATCACGTTTCAAAATAATTTTTACATCCTCAAATTCGTTTATATTTAAAATCTCTTAAAAGTGTAACTGTTGTATGAGTGACAAAACTTAATTTCACATAAGATGCATTAACTCATTTAAAATGGAAATACTGTAAGTGAGAAAAATTATTTGAATATAGTATTAAAATAGCTTCGAGTACAAAGAGTTAAAAAATACCCGACATGAATTGCGAGTCACGTAGAGAAATATCAATTTTTAATCGCATTGATAAGAACTGATTAAAAAGTTTAATTATGCGATTAATTCGAATAGTTAAAACTTTATAAGTCTAACAACACCATAGTCGTAATACAATTGTAAGAAAACAGATACATATATTTTTATCATTTTTATATAATACAGCATAAACTCTCAATTATGTTTGAGTTAGGTCGATTATTGTAATTTGTCTAATTAACGTTAAACTAATCAAAAAATTATGAACGCGTTGGCGGCATTATGATATCACTTCACATTTCCTGGTAAAAAGATAACTGTCTTAACGTACCTTAAACTATGAACGGTACATTTGAAATATTACATATTAAATATTAATGTATATTCTATCAATCTCAATTCACAAATATTTAAAACTGATTTTTTAACCGTAACTACAAGAGCACTTGTTTTTTGTAACTTGTTTATGATCTCAAAAATATTTAATATAACCGTCGATCAAAATTATAATATTATCACATTAGACAAAAAACAAGTAAAACTGAGGGTACATGTTCAATGTAATTATACGCTATTCGCATAAAATCGTTCGATGGAAGAGATGTAAGAAAAAGTCATCCTTTCTTGATTACGTAATCTCTTTCTTACTTCCGCTCGAACGAGATATCAATTGTTGTTCACATACGCTACAAAAACGATTTATAATTGTCACATTTTCCTCGCGAAAACGTGAACATCTCGATTTCTTCATCGAACGTAAACCTACCTCTGAAACAGATTTACTCCTACACGAAGAATGTTCCTTCAGTATAAGAAGTCTAGGGGGCTGATAGTAAAGTTTGTAAAATAATATACTGTATATGAGATTACAAGAAAGTAGAACTCGTAGACTTGAAAATAATTTTATTGTTTGATTATTGCGTACAGGTAAACAGTTATACAGTATATACATTATTTACACAATAATTTTAGATATTGTACTTCTTATTTGATTGTATTTAATGTCGCGAGCGTGATAACAAATAATAATAATAATAATAATAAATATTGTTAATACATAGCAATAATAATGTATGAAATGTAATCTTAACATTGCCATCGCTATGGTTCTCCCAGCCTGCTCTTTGTCTGCACTTTCTACCACGAGTGGCGTGTTATGTATGACCACCGCAAACTCCTGGCATTGGGCACTCGACTTCCCCACGGTCTATAGCCTACCTACACAGTTTCCGTCCCTAGCTTTGCTCACCGACTCACCACGACCACAACTTCTCTCGTTCAGTTTCTCAGTGAACTGTCGCGTGGGGAGAGTCTTTCTTCGGAGTTCCTAATTTTCTGTCGGTCGAAGAGGTTAGAACAAAAATTTCTTCATTCGCTTTAAACAATCCATAACACTTGATACGAGCTCCGTTCGTTTATAAATTAATTAACAATTTAGAATCGGTTTGTGTTTGATCCGCATGTGATTGTGAACTATCGACAGATACCACCTTTCGCTTCGTGCAAGGCGCGAGAATTTTTATAGCTTGAAATTTTTCACTCGTTTCCGTTTATAGCCGTGAATGCAATAATGCCTACTCGTAACTGTATTCGTTTTATGAATAGAATATTTTATTGAACCACGTTCAAGTGATTTGTGTTTTCATATATCTGTTTCGAGGAAGTTGTACCTGCTCGTATATTTGTTTCGCACGATTTGATATTGCCAACAAAAGGAACTTTAAATAATTGTTAAAATTTGCAAAATTTTATCGGAGCTTAGACTTAGTTATCAGGTTAAACGCCAACTAGAATTCATTTCAAATTATAATTTGAATCGCTGAAAGTTGTTATCCAATTTGTAGTTATATTTTTCTTACGTTCTTTTTCTAAATTATATTCTACATAGAAGTCGGTATTATTGCAATTTGACATCATGAAAAATTCTAATGTTAAGATTTGTTGTACATTAGACAGATAAGAAGGGGAGAACAGCTCGCGGAATGTGGTCTTGCTAATACAAACAAAAACGATTGCCGCGGTTCCCATTGTTGCCGATGGACCCACTCAACAAAAAGTGGTCACCCTGACGTTTAAAAAAGAATCGGGAAAAGTGAGAGTGCCAACTGGACTACTGACTCCTTTGTGGAAAGTGGATTAAAATTCAAAGAAAGAGTGATCACTTCACCAATTTTAAATATGACGCGAGGAAGACACAAGAAAATGTTGATAGTACTTGCTATCTCTATGGTGGTAGTACTCGCGGAACCCGATCCTGCTGAAGAATACAGTCGATTTGCATATAACAGAGATGAAGATAAGTGCTACGATGACAATGGAAGGCCCCAGGTCGGCAATTTGCTACCTTTTATTATTTGATGTACCTTTTGGTTATTCGTATTTAAATAATTATCCATAGCAAATTTAATTTTGGGGTACAATAAAGGTATTTCTGTATGTAGCATTCCATGGACTTGTTAAAAAATTTAGCAAAATATTTTTTTTCCATTTCAAGTAATTAGAATGTGGTAACACTAACATAGATGTATAAATATAATTCAGAAGTGACTCGTGTTTATTCTTAGTCAACGAAACTTCGACTTTTTTTATAGAGTATTACACACTACATTAGGTTATCAAAGTATGGTTTGAAGTTACATCAACGTTCAGTGATAGTAATGGAAAGATAAAAGTAGACGAACATATCATGCTCAAAAATTAAAAAAATTTTAAACAGAAATTTGTTTTTATGTTTGTATAAATACATATTATTGTTATTCTAAAGTAATAACGTAGAGAAAATATTTAGTATTTGCCGTGAATCGCTAACACGACTATGTGTTATCATTTTCTAAATTTAGCCTAGAAAATGTGGAGTTCTGTACAGATTTAAGATGCACTCGAAAGCCCTAGTAACGATTTTCTTCTGGAAATCGTTCTCGGAATCGTTTGGAGGGAAACTGCATACCTGCTACATAGATGGCCTATAGGGATGCTACCCTTCCCAGCTTTTTCTCTTTTTCAAATATTTTACATTTTTGTTTGTACGTTTATTGTTTAAATTATTAACTCGAAGAATAAGTTTTAAACGTATATACCAATAAATAGTAAATTTTGTAGAAATAGATGGAAATAATGCGACTTATATCTTAAATATATAATGTATAAAAATATATAAATTGGAAAAATATAATCCAAATGAATAAAATGGAATTTAATTCTAGCTGCACAGTTAGAAATAAAGTATACAACAAGAGGATAAATCGTATGAATTAAGAAATGATTTTTAATGTTTCACATTGCAGAGGTGCATACCACCTTTTGAGAATGCAGCGTTTAATGTACCCATGGAAGCGACGAACATGTGCGGCCAAGAAAGGCCAACCGAATTTTGCAAACAGACTGGCGTACCCAAGAAATCGTGCGAGATATGTCGATACGGCGATCATCCGCCTTTATTTCTCACTGATCACGATAACAATGATAATGCAACATGGTGGCAGTCAGAGACGATGTTCGAAGGCATCGAATATCCCAATCAAGTGAATCTTACGCTTCATCTGGGTACGATTTTAAAGAGATCGTTATTTCCATCCACTATTAACAACTGAAAAATTATCGTAATTATATCCACTGCAATCGGATGTCATAGTTCGATTTTGATTAGAGTTGACCATATTAATACCTCGCGGAATTAGATAAACTTAGCGACTCTCCTAACTATATGTAGATAGAGAAAGAGTTCATTCATCGGTATCCGTGATGAACTTTTAACACGTCCTCAATGTTTGTCGTTCTCTTTCTCCCGGCGCCATCTTTTTCCATTTTACTTTCTTATCTATCAGGATGCGTGCGCGATGAGATAATTCTCGGAACACGAATGATGAAGAAACATAGGCGCGAGTCATGGGATTCGAGCGTGAATATTTTATTTTTTGACGCTAGTCTTTGCTGTAAATTTCATTATCATTTTAGGAGGAGGGTAACTAAATAATTAAATTTTAAAGGAGGATGAGTGATGCCTTTGGAATGAATAACGGACGTTACTGTTAGGAGAACTCTAACGTTGTAACTTCAGCATCCGCTAATAGTCCATGCCGTTAGATGATAATTTCCCGAATTACAATATTTCTCTACCATATATGTTTCTGCGAGCACTGAATTCAATTTTATATCTTTGTGTAACTACTTATTTTATATCGATTAATTCATGTGACCAATTGAAGACATTCCAAAGAATTATAACTTCTTTCTCAAGTAGTCATTTTCAAAACGGAAACCATATAGCATCTTTGTCTGTGCGCCATATGTTCGTTTACGAAAGAATCAGCTACTTGCACCCTGCTGGCTTTACAGTGGAGAATTGCAATGGCGTAGAACTTGTTCTTTGATTGATTTCAGCACCAACGAATTCTTTATAATTTTTTGAAATTTTATTATCATATCAACTCGTTTACGATAATAAAGTGTACTTAATGTGGACTGATTTTAACAATTTTGGATCAAGATTCATTTCTATAATGTTCTTTTCTCGGCATACATCCGTATACATAGATCGTGGAGAGGTGTAGCGTAGAAATAATGTTTTTCATAATGCGAAATTACCTCAAAAAATAGGAATAATATGAATACTTATTTTATCTACATTCGAATAATCATGACTTTAGAAGGGTTGCAGTGGCGTAGAACTTAGGTTTCCGGACCGTCTTGCTTGAAGTAAAATTAGAACGAATTTTCTTATT
Source organism: Augochlorella aurata (assembly GCA_028455555.1). Lineage (NCBI taxonomy): Eukaryota > Metazoa > Arthropoda > Insecta > Hymenoptera > Halictidae > Augochlorella > Augochlorella aurata. Next base: position 15,440,229 of record CM052160.1, on the reverse strand, counting down.
AATATTTGTACTCGTCAAGATGTTGATAAATAATTATGATTGTAGGAAAAACTTTCGACATAACTTATGTCAGAGTGCTGTTCGAATCGCCACGTCCAGAGAGCTGGGGCATTTACAAAAGAAGAAATGAAGACTCGTCGTGGGAGCCTTATCAGTATTATTCCGCGACTTGCAGAGACAATTATGGTTTACCAGATTCAAAAGAAACTGTTAGGGGTGATGACACGAGGGTGCTTTGCACCTCGGAATATTCGGACATATCGCCCTTAACAAAGGGCACGGTCGCGTTTTCTACCTTAGAGGGTCGACCTTCCGCTTATAACTTCGAAACGAACGCGGCTTTGCAGGTATGTACTGAAGAATGAAAGTAACTGGTTTTAAATTGCTTATAGGCTAGTTGAGCCGATTACTGTAGGGTGCTGTGGATTGCTGTGCCTTCGATTTGTTTTTGGACATAATGTATAAACAAAGTAAAAGGATAAAACAATTGTACATGTCTTATTCGCTAAATATAAAGTTAATTGTGCCCGAAAATAAACTAAAGGCAGAGTAATTGGTCAACCTACAGTGACTGGCTCCACTGATAAGTAATCTGCGAGTCTTTGTTCAAATTTTTTAAGGAGCAATTAGGAATTTCTTTCTTCCTACTGTTCTGTATTTCTTGCAGAAAGAATCTGCAGTCTATTGATAATTAACTACTCATTTCATATACTCTGGCTCTGTAAGCCAGAATTTTAAGTTAATTCATATTTAAAAATTTTATATCAATGCCAAACGTTGCTTGCGTTTTAAGGAATGGGTTCAAGCAGTAGATCTAAGGATTACTCTGGATAGACAGAACACGTTCGGCGACGAAGTGTTTGGTGATGATAACGTGTTGAAGTCATACTATTATGCTATCGCCGACGTTGCTGTTGGAGCACGTTGCGCTTGTAATGGTCACGCTGGAGAATGTGTAAACAGTACCAGCGTGGATGGAAGAACTCGCAGAGTGTGTAGGTAAGGTGTAAACGTAATTAAATTAAAATATACATATAGAACACGAAGAAATATGGTGAATGAAGACAATCGCTCTTTTAAATCCATTATACGCTACTATCTATACATTTTACCAGTATCATTGGCAAAATTAATAAAAAAGGAGACATGGTAGTGAGTTCTCTGAAACAACTTCCACCTTGTAATCATAATTTTTACATCTTTTTGAAACGCGTGTGCATGAAATCTATGCTATACAGATGCGAGCACAATACTGCGGGACCAGATTGCAACGAATGCTTACCATTTTACAACGACGCACCTTGGGGACGTGCTACTACCACAGATGCTCACGAATGCAAACGTGAGTACTCAATTTTTGTTTTTCTCATTGTAGAATGTTTTCCATTTTTTATATCGAAATGAAACAGAAACAAACATTCCAGACTTTTTCTGCAGTTCCAATATGATACTTCGGTGAATAAGTTGTTAAAATTTCTATAAATATTTCAAGCATACATATATTTCTGAACAGTGGGTTAAGGAGTTTTGGCACAAATTATATCAAATACTATTTAGAAAAAGAGAGGAGTGTTCCTAAATGGAACATGATGCACATTTTGTAAGTTTAATGGGAATCTAAAATTGTATATCTGATCCTATACTGCACTGCCAATATGCTTTTATGCATAACTGATAATTCAGATTTGTCCTTTTTCACCCACCTGCTAAAGATATGCAAATGCACCAATATTTTTATAATTAATAGCTTAAACGAATATGCAACAATTTAGTTTATCAAATACAAAAAAGAGAGCAGTAACTGTAATGTGTTGCGAATTCGGCCAGAACTGAGAGAGAATATCATTGAAAGATCGGTATCTTGGTCAGTGTGTAGTTATCTTGACGAATCTCTACTCTACTGTTGAAGAGCCCGTTCTTCGGACACATCGATTTTGACTCTTCAATTTATCTCACATGATCAGAAACCTGAAATATCTCATGACCTGACCTAACGCAAATGTAACGCTTTCCGTGCTACGTGTACCATCGATGCTACATGCTAAACTTTTCATTCAGCTGCATGTACAACTGATGCTAAACATTTATATATTTATGTAATGCACCATAAAGATATATATTATTACATTTTACATAATAATTAATGTGAGTTTGTTTAATTGATATATGTGTGATAATTAATAATTACATATAATGTAATGTAAACAATCTTTAGTCAATACGTTAAATAGCACAAATGAGATGTTGAGCAAAAACGACTCGGCACGGAATGTGTTAATCATCTCGGTTCAATAGAGGTGGATTCACCACCTCCCACTTGGCCGTAATACGGCCTTATCTAACGTTATCGAGAGCACATCGTATCTCGAAACACTAACTATTTTATCTAAGGCAAACCACTCGAGATTTCTTATTTGTTTCCAATTAAAATCAAATATAAATAATAATCAGATGCGGTATTCAGTATTCTTTAAAGAACTACTTATTGCAGCTTTAAAAACTCTATCAATAAAATTTGCTTTCACCAAACAAAAAAAAGGAATTAATCGTGGGTCTAGTATTGTTATCATTAATTTCTAAGGTATTCAGCAGTTAGACGATGGAACGTTTCTTCGTCATTATAAGCGCCGTTTTCTCGGGCAGTCAAGGAGAGTTTGCGTTCACGATCATGCTGGCATTACCTAACCAGCTTTACCTTTTACGTTCATTGCTTGTTCTGAAGTGGGGATTGTTGGCAATGCAGGAGCACACAATGCAGCTTTTCTATAGCTTGTGAGCTCAGTGCTCACGTTACCGCGTTGCGAGTCACAATTTATTTACTTCTCTGATTTTTTATTTATTTATTTAATTATTTATTTATTTATTTATTTATTTTATTGGTTGTGCAGTCAATCGTACGATGAGAACGAACGATCAAACTGTTATATTGGACTATCGAATGAATTGATGGCAGTTTATTAAACTATAAACCATCTCGAACGCGCTTAAATATTTAAAACCCGTGGTATTGTTAACTATTCTGGGATAAAATAATGAATAAAAATTCATATAGAACTTGCGGATAATCGAAGTGAGACAGGTTCTCCGGTTACTTTGAAGATCTAACATGGATCTTCTATTGAAAGTTGCAGCGATCGTGTCTTTAGTATTCTCGAGCATAACGATCTCTCTATCTTCGAGATGGGACGGCATTCTGCCGTGGTACTCCGAGTCTAGTAAATATCTAGATGATGTTATTAATAGACTGCAGTCCTTTATGCATTTAGAAATTGTAGTTTTATCTTATTTTCATTAAAGCTATGCGCATGGACATTTACATAATAGTCTGCAGTGTACTTATTCGTATATATTGAAATTACTTTTTATTCAATACATAGTAGAACTTGCTTTTCTTTTTTAATTGAATTAAGTTCTTAATTTGATTGTTTTTCTAGCTTGCAACTGTAATGGATATTCAGACAGATGTTACTTTGATAAGGAACTATATAAGCTCACCGGCCACGGTGGTCATTGTCAGGACTGCCGAGCAAATCGTGACGGCGCAAATTGCGAACGTTGCCGAGAAAACTTTTACCAACATCCTGAAGGAGACTACTGCGTTCCCTGTAACTGCAACGAAATTGGTAACATTCTAACAATATCGTTCATTTTAGCAAAAAGTCGACCAATAATGTTTAACAAATTATTATGCGCCTGCCAGCTTAATCTTTAGGCAATTTTTACATATCAGTCTCTAAAAGTGTTATGAGCGAAAATATCAATGAAGTGTGATTTTAGGATCTAGAAGCTTGCAATGCAACAGCGAAGGAAAGTGTCAGTGTAAACCGGGTGTCACAGGAAACAAATGCGATCGTTGCGCTGCTAATTTCTATAACTTCGGTTCATATGGCTGCACTTCGTGCGAATGCGACGAAGCCGGTTCTTTAGCAAATGTACCGAGTTGCGACCCTGTTAGCGGAACTTGTACATGCAAAGAGAACGTTGAAGGAAAACGTTGTCGAATGTTAGTACGAATCACAAAACAAAAATCTGAACGATACAGTAGACTCTGATATTAACTGTATTCTGTACTTTTTAACAGATGCCGACCAGGATTCTTTAATCTTGCGTTAGAGAACGAATTTGGCTGCACGCCGTGTTTCTGTTACGGACATTCTTCAGTATGCAGACCGGCAACTGATTATTCTAAAACTGTTATCGAAAGCATGTTTGTGAGAGGAGCCGAACGATGGACAGCTACCGTTGCTGGAAACACTATACCTCTTCACTACGATCCTGTGACTCAAACGATATCTGCCACCGCGTTAGATCGGGACAACGTCTACTTCCTCGCACCCGACAGATTTCTTGGCGATCAACGAGCATCTTATAACCAAGATTTATCGTTTACTCTAAGAATTGGAGAAGTTGGACCTGCTCCAACGGCTCGGGATATAATACTAGAAGGAGGAAATGGTCAACAAATCACGCAACCAATCTTTGGACAGAACAATCGCGTGCCTAGTGGGACGTCGCAAGAATACCGCTTCAAGCTTCACGAACACCCCAAGTACGGTTGGGAACCGCGTTTGCCTTCTCGAGCATTCATGTCTATTTTATCTAACTTGAAGGCTATAAAGATTCGCGGAACCTATACTCATCAAGGCAGAGGGTTTTTGGATGATGTTAAATTGGAAACCGCTCACAGAGGAGCTGCCGGCGAAGTTGTCGATTGGGTAGAACATTGTCAATGTCCCCATGGTTACGTAGGCCAATTTTGTGAATCCTGTGCACCTGGATTCCATCATGATCCGCCTAATGGCGGTCCCTTCGCTCTCTGTGTACCTTGTAACTGTAATGGCCACGCGGATATTTGCGAAGCTGAAACCGGTCAGTGTATCTGTCATCATAATACCGCGGGTAGCAACTGTGAACTGTGTAGACGAGGATATTATGGCCATCCATTGAAGGGTACACCCAACGATTGCAAACCTTGCCCTTGCCCCGACAACGGCCCATGTATATTGCTCGGCAACAACCCAGATCCTATTTGTTCCGAGTGTCCATCGGGTAGAACAGGTAAAAGACAGTGTTCAGAAAATTCTAGTGGAAATTCTTGATTAATAATCGTTGTTGTTCGGTTATAGGACCTAGATGTGAAACATGCTCGGATGGATACTTTGGAAATCCTGAAAGAGGTATAGCTTGTCGACCTTGTGATTGTAACAATAATATCGATTTGAACGCTGTTCGAAACTGTAATCAGGAAACTGGGGAGTGTTTAAAATGTGTTAACAACACAGCTGGCTTCCATTGCGAAGAATGTTTGCCAGGTATCAACGTATAAATTGTTTAAGCTTTCCAAGAATTTTATAAAATTCCGTGCAGTTAAAAATTAATCTGAATAACATTTCTCACTAGGATATTATGGGGATGCTCTGTCCGATCGTAGAGAGGACGGATGCAGGCTATGCCAGTGTTCTCCACCTGGTACGGTGGTATTGGACGATGGCAGGATAGCTCCTTGTGAACAATTAGCGGGACAATGTAAATGTAAGCCGCACGTTGTCGGCCGAAATTGCGACAAATGCGAAGAAGGATATTATCACATATTAAGTGGCGAAGTACGTACAATTTCATATTATCTTGAATTTATTTCATACAGAATTGGACAAACTTCGTTCGATTGACGACTAACGAATAGGAATAAAATTTGTATTCCTTATTTCCGAATTCTAGGGTTGCGCGCCTTGTAATTGTGATCCAGAAGGTTCTTACAATCATACATGTAATGCCATCACCGGCCAGTGCGAATGTAAACCTGGTGTTACCGGGCAACATTGTGATGCTTGCCTTCCTTATCAATATGGTTTTAGCAGAGAAGGTTGCAAGCCTTGTGATTGTGACCGCATCGGATCTCAAGATTTACAATGCGATGTTAATGGACAATGTCAGGTAAAGCTGATTGATATTAACGTCCGTCCCAGCCTCAAGAATTACTTCATACGATTATTCTATCATCTTCTCATTCTAGTGTCTCACAAATGTAGAAGGAAGGCGTTGTGATCGTTGCAAGGAAAACAAACACAACAGACAAAATGGTTGCGTAGACTGCCCAGATTGTTATAATCTTGTTCAGGATGCTGTTGACAGTCACAGGGAACGTGTAGCCGAATTGGAAAATACGCTTCGGAAAATCAACAGCAGTTCAACAGTCATAAAGGATAGCGACTTCGAAAAGGAATTGTTAGCCATCCAAGAAAGAGTGAAAAATCTTTTGAAGATTGCGAAACAAGGATCTGGCAGTATGTAGGGCTAAAATAATTTCATTTCATCCAAATTACGAAATTACAAATTTGAATGTTACAGGTGAAAATAAAACCTTGGTGGAACAACTGGACGAATTGCGTGATCAGTTGAACGAAATTGGTGATATTTCTCAGACGGTTGATTTGACTGCTTCTGAAGTACAAAAGACTACTTCTAAAGGATTGACCAGTATCGAAGAAGCGGAGAAAGTGCTCGATAAGATCCATGCTCAGTTAACTGTAAATACGATTTTCCTGTGATTTTTGAAACAACATCTTATTCATAAATGTTACAAATTATATTTAAAATTTTAGGAAGGAGAAGATTATTTAGCCATGAATGGGACAACAGCTTTAATAGATGCGAAATCCCGTGCAGAACAAGTTGGTCAACAGAACAAACAGATGACAGCTATTGCGCAAGAAGCGCGTGGATTAGCCGACTTGTACGCAACGAATTGCTTTACACGATTATTTTATATAAATTTATGTTTAATTTTAGCTACTAAATACAAACGTAATTTACTTTTAGAAATGTCAATGAAGCCATGAAGATTCATAATTTGGCGGAACAAGCACGGAATACAACCATAGAAGCTTACAATCTTGCGAAGAAAGCAATATCAAAATATTCTAATCTAACGTATGTGATTACACTTTAAAGCTAATTGGAAGGTAAAACTTTCTTTAAAAGGCATTTTACGTTTTCAGTGAGGATATTCGAGGATTGGAAAGCAAATTAGATTTATTAGAACACCGTATGAACGAAGTGAGAAACTTGACTAGCATAGCGGCTAAGAAATCATCTGTTGTTTCACAAGAAGCGTTAGATTTGTTAATTTTAGATTTGTCACTTCCCACAGTTGATATCAAACAATTACGAAGTCAGGTTGAAGATGTAAATATGGAGGTGAGCTTCAATTGATGATGAACGTTGCACATGTTTTGAAGTATCTATGTTTTAACGGAGGAGCATCTTTTATAGGGATTGCGATTAAAAGAACAAGCTCAATTATTGTTGGATCGTCATGAAAATCTTATAAAAGAGATGGTAGATAAATTAAAGAAAAGCGAGAATTTGATAGAAACAGCACAGGATCAGCAAGCAGCTACCGCTGAACTTTTGGCAGAACTAGACGAAGCTAATGAGAAGGCAAACGATGCCGTGAAACGCGGTGATCAAACTTTAAAAGAAGCTCAAGAAACATTAAAGAAATTAGGAGGTTTTTTATCATTTGATCAGCTTTACTTTAATAATAATCGAATAACGGAACCTTTTTAGTCGAATAATTTAGCGTTATTTTTTAGCATTTGATGCCGAAGTACAGGGTGAACGTATTAAAGCACAGGATGCTTTAAAAGATATTCAAAACATCGAGGCACTAATTATGGACGCCACCAGACAAGTAGAACGAGCAGAAGAAATATTACGTGGATCCGAAGATAGTGCGAAATATACTCGTGAAACAGCTCAAAAGGCTCAGGTATATTAATTATCTATTCGGAAAGTAATAAAATATAATTCGTTTCGCATTAAATGAAAACATTGTTTCTAATAGACGTATGCAGAGGAAGCTAGCGCAAAAGCAAACGTTATTAGAACCGAAGCGAATAAGATTAAAATAGAAGCGGTTCGTGTAGGAAACGAGACTGAGAAACTGCACCTTAGAGTCGATACTACAGACTCCATGATGAGACAGTACGAGAAACAAATTAGTCAGGACTCAAACATCACAACGGAGGTAAGACATCATAAATATCTACGTATATATCTGCATGATACAGTTACCTAATCGTTATAATGTTATCTATCTACGTGATAGAATTAACTAGCCTCTCTAATTTTATATTTAACTATAATAAATAATTTATTGTATTTTATATTCCTCAGGCAAATCATAAAGTTGGACAAGCGAAAATCAATGTAACATTAGCATCGCAGCAAGTGGACAAAGCTCTAGCCGACGTAGCAGCAATTATAAAAGAACTCGAAGTCTTACCAGAAATAGGTTGGTTAATATTCGATTACTATACTATCTACTCCTAAAAAAATCTATATGATATTCTATTTTTTACTTTAGATGATGCTGATTTGAACCGTTTAGAAGAACGTCTAATAACAGTTGAAAAAGAAATCGCAGCTGCAAATTTAGATAAAAGAATTCGTGCGTTAACAGATGCTAAGAATTTACAGACACAATGGGTACAGAATTACGAAGAGGAAGTTCATAGATTAAGAATGGAAGTCGAAAATATCAGTGATATAAGAAAACTTTTGCCTACTGATTGTAACAAACGCTTACGATTGGAACCATAAGTAGTAATGTTACATACTATATATCGAAAATTGCGATCATTTCATTTTAAATTTCATATCGCAACATGTGCCTTACATGCATTTATGTTATATTACATTACATAACGTTTAGAATTAAATTTAAAATCAAGTAAGACATTTTTATATGAAAAGGTTATCGTACATTACAACAATGTACTTAAAATTTACAAACCGTAATTTTATTTAAGTTACAAATTGATAATTGGACTTTTTAAGGTATAGTATGGCATACTAGTGAATCTTTAGCTAAGCCGGATTTTACTTCTACATTTACACGTAGAATATTTTATTTAACGACTCGTATAGAACGTTTTTTTTTTCAATTTTTCTCGAAGACTAATTTTTAAACTCGTACACGTACGAGCGAATGCAATAACGAACTCTATACCAAAGATTTTATATAGCAAATTGTTTCCTCTTTTATATAGAACTTAGACAGTTTCCTCTGCTGTTAATTACCAGATCATTTGTATTATTCAGTTTTTTTAATACTTTTGTAATACACGTTTTGTACGTTTGTACAAATATGTATATAGTACTTGTGTATGATCATCCTACTTTAATTGCCATGTCTTTTGCGATTATTCTCTCTTAACTTCTAGTGCAGTATCTATAATTTCTCTAAGGAAAAATCAAGTGTTTTATTCTTTGATACAGTTGATGGAATGTATTACATTGCATTACTTATTTATATAATTTTAAAATCGATGAAAACAATATTCATTTAAAGACTAATAAACAAACATTTTTATAATCAAAAGGAGAACGATAGAAGATCGAATGTATTTTGCAATATATATCACTATGAAATTTTTATGTACAAGATATTCTAATAAAACACTGTTACTCCAATATGTAATAAATTTGTTTTACGCTTATTGTAGGTTTAAGGAACCAGGAAAATTTTATACCATAGTTTGCCATAAATACGACTATTTATGTTTACCATAAAAGCAAGAAATAAATTGACATGAAGATATAGAAATTATATTTATTTTCCTTACAATGATACAAAAGTATTATCTTTACACTTGAAGCATATGCTATCGCATTTTAAATGTATATTGTACTCTGCATTAAATTTCCGTGTAAACGCGAACAGATAGATTAACATGAACAAATTGTTATGAACTGAAACAAATCTACATGTAGGACAAAATAATTTAGTGGTTTTATCTTCGGTGCTGATATGTGAGTGGTACAACAAGACGATTATCTTTACTTTTATAGTATTCGTTAAAATCTAATCGTACACTTAATAATTGCAAAGAAACGTCTTCAGCAGATGCAAGCATTATGAGAAATTTCTTTACTCTGTCCTGTAACAAACATAGAAAACACTATTTCATGATTTCCAGCTGTTGCTAAGATAGTAATATTGGTAAAGAATTTTAATAATAGTTGAAAATTTTTTAGTAGAATAAATATTAAATTAAATTATTAAATTTTCATTCAAATATTTACCTGATAGGTTCTTGAAAGTAATCTAAGTTGAATAAAAAGTGTGTTAAGATATTTTGAAAAAGTAGTTTGACGCTTAGTCATTTCTATATCAGTATGGTCTGCTTTATCTGGTCGATTTGATGCTGCATACAGTGTGCTAGTATCATTTAATCTTGCCTCGTATTCACGTGTAGCAACCTTCAGAAATGTTTCCTCAAGATTCTGCAAATCCAGAATTGGTCCATATACCGAACGTAGGTGATCCATCAACTCCTAAAAAAGAATATTTTTAAATCGACTATGTGTCTATATTTTAATGCATTTCTTTAACTCCATCTCGAAAGCAGGAACACTTTCATTGCAGTAGTTGTTCAACACAGTTGTATTGTATGTGAGCTTGTAAATAAAATTTTGTTACTCTTCACCTAATGAAATCGCTATTCTCAATTTGAAAAAAAATACACTTAAATACAAAATTTCCTAGCCCCCAACTTTTGTTTTTGTTTTCTCCCTTTTAATTGCAGGTTTTTATGCACGCAGGAATCATTCGCTGAAATTATACAATGGAAACTACACTGTTATCTTCTATATTATTTGTTACAGAAAAACAGGTGTTATGTTAGATTCAACTAGGTTTAAAGATGCTACTGAGAATATATTACAGGTATCAACACAAAGCCCGCAATATTTTATATGTGAAACATTGAAGTTCAATTAAAAAAAAGTACTATCCATGATAATGCAATTTGCAAGTCAGAAATAATGTTCTTAACGTTCTTTTTTTGTAACATTTGTCAAGTGTTTTTTTTTGTTTACCTAGACCCTGTCAATTTTGGAGCGCCGTTCCCACGCACTGTTGCACTTGGGCTGCCACCCTTATGTTCGTCCACTTGGAAAACCTGTTCACAACCATTTCGTCACATAAAAGTGGATTATTGCTCTTATAAAATTTCATAATTTCACGTATAAAATTCAGTTTACCTCGTGATGATATCTGTAATATAGTCTAAGGTATCCTCCTTTTTTTTTAAAGAAAAATTGATCTTAAATTTTTTACCCTCATAACTAGTATAATTTTGTCATTATGGAGTAACTACACATTAATTTTCAGACAGTGCATCGTGCTCAACAAACCTATGCAATTTCATAAAAATCATGCGATACAACGAATGGTTGATATACCAAAATCTCTTTGCCTAGTAAAGCCCATTTGATGAAAGTCTGTAATCAGGTTCTATAGCACATACATTACGAGTATTTCTTAAATTGAGTTGGTCACGCAGTTATTAAACAATTTGATTTGATAAATAAATGATTAATTAATTTTAATACTTACTTGAGATTTTTCATCGAGGAAAGTACCACGTCTTATTGTATCGATAAAATAGGTGTGTGCAGTAATTATATCATCTAATGAAACTGCTTGACCAAGCTGTTTTACAAATGCATCCCAAGAACATTCGATTACCTTGAAAAATTATTTTATTAATATCTTCTCCTTGATAGCATCGATTGAAGTATACAATCAGTGTTGTATCTTTTAATTTTACAGACTTACTTCAAATAAGAAGAAGTACTGCATTTGATGAACCAAGTGAACCATACTACTTGTAATTAAATGTATGTGAGTTTGAATTGTCAATACTTCCGGCATCTTGCGAAACATTTTTGCTGAAGTTATTTGACGTTTCCAAATTGCGCACAAAATAGATTCCATCCGTTTTGCTCTCCATAACGCAAAAAATATGGTCTGATACACTTCTCTATATGGCTCTAGAATCTAAATATAAATAAACTGGTTACAAAAACAATTTGTTGTACATTTATGATGCTTTAAAGATAACAATATATTGATTTTGGAATTGTTTAAGAAAAAAGTTGATAACACTGTACCGTTCCAATGGGTCCAGCAACATTATAATCAAGAATAAAAACATCCCAGCCGGTTTCGTTCTCCGATGGCGCTAATAATCTTACATCGAGTCTTCCATGTAGATCCAAATCATCCATTTTTGCACTCGTTGCTCTTATTCCAGTTTCCAAAATGGAAGATATATTGTGTGGATATAAGGAGCTTGCAGGTTTATCTAATTCCAGTCTAAAAATCGAAAGAAGCAAATGCATATATTTTTGTTTATAGGAGTAAATTCAAGTATCACGCAAACGAAAGAAGCATTATGAAAAATAATATACATTGGATATAGACTCATAATAGTGGCTACAGATAAATAATAGAAACTTTTCGACAAATATTCGTACTTACTCCAACAAGTGCATAAGATGCTGAATAAAATGTCCTTGGCCTAATAGAAGATATCCTTTAATAGCATGTAAATGATCCATAAAGTGGTACTGCTTTGTTAGTACTTCAACTACTCTTGTTGATGTTGCTTTATAAGCTGTGTCCATCATATTTTGTAATCGACCATCAGGATCCATATCAAAAAGATCATCAACTAGAAAAAACATAAATATCATAAAAAATGATGTAATAAAATAATTCCTCCTGTATTATGTAAGTTATTGCGGGTATTTACCTTTGTATTCTTCAGTAAAATTTTTAAACATGTTTGTGTGCTTCCCTTCCCAGGGTGTAACATCTTTGCATACTTCGCGTAAAAAGTTAATACTCTTGCCTGTGCCTAGAATCTTCTTAGCTTGTGTTTTTGTAATAAAAGATGGAAGCATACTATTACGAACTTGATATTTTTCATGCCACATTCTCTCTCCAGTGATATCAGCGCAAGTTTCAATAAAAAATTCCCTGTATGGATCATCTAATTCACCATCAGCAATCCACTTTATCAACATGTTGTATAAAGGATCGCAAACACTTTCCAAGATATCTTTGACCAACTTCTTAACGTCCGCATCTCCATAATTACTAAATTCATATACTGCAGAAGCAAGAGCACCACCTTTCTGACCTTGACAAGCTCTTACCATACTAGCCAACCATTTTAACGTTTCCAAAGGTTCATATGCCCAAAGGTGTAAATGCGATAAAGTAACTTTATATATTCCTAATTGTAAATGCGCTCTGTAATGTGTTAACACAAATTATAATAGTATGGTGTCTAATAACATTTAATAATCGATTACTTAAAATATTTTTTTATAAGAAAATTAAGGTACTTTGTGTAGTAAGATCACCAAATATTAAAAATCTGAAATTTAATAAACACCTATTTACTTCCTCTTGTATAGTAGCTATAAATCTGTAATAATCAGATAGTTTAGAATACAATGCTGCAACAAAACTATCTGCCACTTGTCCACTCGAAGCAGCTGATATTCTCTCTAAACCCTTTTGTATTATATTGTGTAAATGTCCTAGTTCACTTAATCTCAATGTAGATTGTTTCCTGGGTCTATCAATGTTTAGTGTAGGGTCTATTTGAAAACCATAATTTGAATCCAACTTCAATATTTTTCCTTCAATGCCTTGGAAAGAATATATAAGGTCCTGAACTAGTACATCTTCGGAAATACATTCTTCGCCAAGTATTCTGTTAGATCTTGTTAGGAAATCCTTTGTACTTCTGTCTGCATTGTTCACAGATACGATTTGCGGTGGCATGTGTAAGTCTGATGTTGTAGCTAAATATAAAATCATGATATGTAATACAGTAAGTAAATAAGATTAAATATACCATACAGGTGTGTTTATATGTGGTAAAACACATTTACAGAGACATATTCTATTTCCGAATAAATACAAAATAGATAAAAAATTTTAATTTTAAAAGAATGTTTGATATAGAAAAACATTTTATATTAATTACCACTAGAAGATACCGGTGTTATGCCAAGTTTCAAGTCAGGAACTGAAAAAATTCTTTTCTTTTGGTGATCACCGGCTTCGCACATATTTATCAAGAACACCAGAATTTGTGCCCTGTTTTTTAATGGCTAAAAATAAAATCACAAACATAAAATAATATTTAAAATATACATTAACAAGTAATACTTTTATACCAATTTTTTAATTGAAATATTGATCTACATTCCTGGATATTTATTTACATCTAAAGTTTGTAAACATTACAGTAAAAGGTAAATATTGAATATGAAAATTCATTAGATTTGTGTGACCTTGTATTCATGAAAAATGGAATTGGTGGGTCATGAATAGATGCATCAGCAGATATTGACTCAATAGCATGTGTATTCATACATATACATACCCCATCCTTTAACTCATAAAATAATTTGTCAAACTGTACTGCATCAGAATGTGACAACTTCTCTTTTATGTGACATGCTATCGTAACTTCGTCTTCTTGTAATGTCTCTATTCCTTGCGATGATGATAATACTTCGATTGCAAAACGCATCCATTTTCTGATTACTTCTAAAAACAATATATGAAATAATGTACTAAAGGTAAACAAATACTAGAGAAATATGACAGTAACACAAAACAATTTAAGGTGTGATTATCTTCATAAATTATTTACTTAATATTAATAAAAAGGTATCCAATGCGATAAAAATAAACAACTGTTGTCATATAAAAATGGACAGCAAAAAAAATATTAAGGTTGAAGTAAACATACTATAAGAATACTATAAAAAGCAGAATACCGTTTTATTAACTTTTTGACGTTCAGCAAAAATATTTATTTCTGTTAATAACTAAAATATTTCTTTAGATATTACTCGATTGTTTAGTTTAATGTTGAATCTTTTCACTCCATTTAGAAGAAAAGTTGCAGGTTAATATTTATGGAATTTCCGGCACAAAAATGATGAACAATTTAATATAATAATGATCTTTTGTGATATTTAATTTATTTTTAGGACTGTCTTTTAGGATTTGTCTTTTACTGTAAATGTAAATATGCAATTTTACCTATTTTTTGATCTCCACAAAGAGAAAGTATCAATTTTTGGACTAAGTCGCCTATAATTTCTGCTTCTGAAACGTTCATATTTTAACTTTTCTGGTACAATACATAAATATTTACGTATTAATACGACACAAATATAACGTATTAATATTGATTGTCATTAACTTCTGTTGTGCGTCGTACCCATGGATGCCCATGGACCTAAATGAACTTGAAGGGGTGCCTG
Organism: Augochlorella aurata; assembly: GCA_028455555.1. Lineage (NCBI taxonomy): Eukaryota > Metazoa > Arthropoda > Insecta > Hymenoptera > Halictidae > Augochlorella > Augochlorella aurata. The sequence continues at coordinate 15,425,082 of CM052160.1, read as the reverse complement.
TGCCTATATGCTCTCCGATAAGCTTGATAGGGGAGAAACCTGTACTGGGGGACGCAACTGGTGTTGCCACCTTGTGGTAATATTGGGTACTTCTCAAACTACACTCCACAGACTTAGAATCTGCACGGAAATTGCATGGAGGATGCGACAGATTTTCATAATTTGAACTTTCTATACTAACAGAGTTCGTGCCGCGTACTTCAGGTGATCAACAGAATGGATGCGCGACAAGAGCGCGAGAGAGCGACACACGCACTGTTCTCTGTCTAAAGCAATTGCGCGGAGCTGGATGCGCAGTAGTATGGTAGGAATAAGCGCACCACTTTACAGCTTACGATTAGGGAGGAAGAAAAAAGTGTATTCATGCACATAGCAGTAGGCAGTGGTGGTTGGTGGTAAGCAGGCACGTGTTTCCAACCATGTTTTTAGTTTCCAACAGCCTGCATTTGAGGGGCGCCCTGCGCGTCGCACTCCCCCAGAAATCGCCTACAAGTGAAGTTGAAACAATAGTGGGGATGTATTGTTCACATTCAGCGTATATTTGATTTTGTGTTTTCTTTGCGATTTTCCCAAAGTTATTTTTCTCAATTTTATCTTGAACTATGGATTCAGGTGCGAGTAAGATAAATTTCTAGTACTTATGTATGAATATAATTTAAAGAATTATAATTTTTTAATAAAGTGTTTTAATAATGAGATTTGCATTAATAGACAGTGCAAGTACAAGCACAAATACTTGGACGTCTGCTCCCACCAAAAGAATATATAAGAAAAGCGAATTCAAGGAAGAGTGGCTTCAGCAACCAGAATTTACATTGTGGCTGAAAAAATGTGAGGACATTCATAAAGCTAAGTGTAAATTTTGCCAAAAAATTATAGCAGCAAAAAGAGGCAGCCTAATAGACCACAAAAAATCAAAAGGACATATTCAAAACGAGGAAAGCATAAGGGACATGATTATAGAAGAAGCAGGTATAAACTGTACATTAATTTTATAATTAAAATAATTATAAATACAAATAATTAAAATGAAAGAAATGTTACAATTGACATTATTTTTTAGACTTTGATGTGGGGACAGTGTGTAACAATTATGAAGAAATGGCCAGAAGAGCTGAATTAAGATTATGTGTCGACATAATCGAGCATAATCGAAGCTTCAATTCCTTCAATCATTACGCTGATCTGTTAAAAAAATGTTTTCCAGATTCACGCATTGTAAAACATGTTCGTCTGAGTAAAACGAAAATAGATGCTATAATAACTAACGTGCTCAATAAAATGGTAGAGAAAAAGCACACTGAAGTTTTATCACATAAATTCTTTGCAATTATGATTGACAAAAGCACAGATCCTTCTAACGATAAGAATTTATGTTTCTTAATTCGTTATTTTGATGAGGGAATCATCAAAACATATTTACTAGACTATATGAAAATTTCTGAAAGTACAGCGGAGAATTTATATAAATGCTTAACATATTCATTACAAAAAAACAAATTGAATATTCAAAACGTAGTGGGCATGTGCATCAACGATGCGAATGGAATGTTGAGGGAACATAATTCATTTGCATCCAAAATCTTAGCAACAAACGGAGAAATTGCTATAATTCCATGCACATGCCATTGCATTCATTCAATTGCGCATAACGCGACTAAATGCCTGCCAAATGAAATTATTGAAATTGTACATAAGATATTTATTTATTTTTCTAGAAGTTCAAAGAGGCAAGCTATGCTACAGGACACGCAACAAATTTGTAATATTGTACAAAAAAAAATAATTCAGCCAACTCCGACTCGGTGGCTGGCACTGGCAAATTCAGTTAATATCATTTTAAAGCAGTGGTCAGGGCTAATAATTTTTTTCACGGAGGCTAAATTGTCGGAGAACACACAATTGGTTAATTACATCTTTAATACAATGAATAACAAATTTACAAAACCATATCTGCAATTTTTAAATTTCATACTACCAATCATGAATCAATTCAATGTTTTATTTCAAAGCAACGACGTATTAATACATAAATTATGGTCTGAGTCAACAAAACTTTTAAAATATTTGGCGGATTCGTTTTTGACACAGGAATCTATAACAACGGTACAGGATTTAAAAACACTTGATATAAAAAATTATGATAATTTACTTCCTCTAGAACAAATACGTACCGATCTTGAAAGTAAAGAAACGATACAGGCAATGGGGGAGACAAATGAAGCAAGCGAGGATGAAATCAAACAATTTTACAAAAATTTACAAAAATTTTATCAAACCGCATTTGAAGGTCTAATCGCAAGATTGCCCTTCGATGATGAATTTTTAGGTGCTCTAGAATTTCTAGAGCCTAAAGTTACATTACATATGAATATGCACAAAAGCCAATTGAAGCACATTTTGCATAAATTTCCTTCAAAATTTGATAGCCAAGTTGTGCATGCAGAATGGCATCAAATTCCTTCATATTTTGAACCCCGTGAGAAAAGTGACATAGCAAAATTGAAAATTCGTGACTTCTGGAAAAAAATTAGCGAAATTAAAAATCCAATAGATGAATGTAGATTCCCTAACATTACCAAACTCGCAGAGTTATGTTTAGTCATACCCCACTCAAATGCCGAAATTGAGAGGTTTTTCTCCATGATAAGCGACATTAAAACTGATAAGAGAAATAGATTACAATGTCAAAGTATGAAATCGTTAACTAGAGTAAAATTAGATACGAGAGCTGAAGGAAAAACGTGCATTTCCTGGAAAGCGCCCGAAGAGGCATCGCAATTATTTCGTAGCCAAATGTACGCAAGAGAAACAATACCAGAACATTTAGTTGATATTATTTTACCGGATGAGGATACTGAGATTGAGACGGATATAACATACAACAGATAGCGATTAGACCCGGCATTTATACAAAATTATACGAATTTATTCTACTTAATTTATTTGAGTATTGAAATTAAATGTTTAATATTTTATTCCTTTTCTAATTGGCGGGTATGCTTGTGGGGCATAATTTCTTAGAACATAGGCCTAGATTACCTTAGAGGGGTAACGGCATCCGCTAATTTCATTTTATGTTAGTGTTGGAGATTCAAATTACATGTAAGCCAAGAAGATGTAAATTATGAAAAAAATAATACCACGTTAAAATGTTATGAATATTCTGTTACTTGCATACAATTATTATTCCATAATTTATTGTAATACTTTAATAAAACATATAGAATTAACATTTGTATCTCAAACATATTTTATATAATGATTGTTTGATGATAAAATGCCAAATTTATTGAAATTATTCTATCCATTCGTGTGTGCACGGCGCGCGCTCGCTGGTGTTACAAGAAGAGGCGCGCCCGCCGGAGATTTAAATTCAAATTTCAAGTGTAGTTTGCCAAGTAAGAAATAGGTAGCAGCACTAAGCACCGTAGCAAGATGGCATAGTCATACGACGATGCGTAGATCAGCTTTTTGATATACAACGCATTCCCACCACTTTGGTGTTCGCCTTTCAAATATTCTCCGAGTAGTGGGATGTAAGAAGAAGTTCTTTTTCGTGCGAGCTGCCCCTCAAACGCCGGCTGTTGATTGTCCATAGGTGGACAATAGATACTTTGTATATACATACGTAAAGTTTATATTCAAACGATTTAATCGCATTCCGAAGAAACAGTTTGAACAGACTGACATTGAGTGACACTGATTTCAATAAATTCAAGGTAAGAAGACGTATTATTTTAATATTTCTTTGTTCAGCATTGTTTTCTTGAACTGTAGCATCATGCAATGAACAATATTTGTAGGAACAACGATTTAAACGGTTTTAACGAACAATAGTGGCTATAACTAGAGTTATTCTATGTGCAAAAATCATTCGAAAAAGAAGAATAACATATTTTCATATGAAGCTTTGTTTGCAAGGTAATGTTTGAAAATTGTTACAAGCCCGTATGTAAAGTGTTCATTTTGATTTACACTTTCACTGTATACAATTTCACTACTCTTATTATTACTCTGTATCAGAGGAATAGTAAACAAATTAACAATAAAAGTAACCAATAGTTGCATGACTAAAAACAGAATGTAAACATCGTAGAGGAGAACACCACATTATATTCACATTATGTCCAATAATTTGAAAATTTCAGTTTGAACCTGTTATTCTATAGTTGAAACCTATTATTCTATAGTTGAAATCTGTTACATTATAGATGGATAATGATTTCAATCGATGGTGTGTTGTGGTATCTGATAGTGATGAGGATATCGTTGAGAGAAGATCATTTGTCATTTCTGACAGTGATGAGGATATTGTAGAAGATGTTGATAAACAAGTTTTTGTAATTGAAAGCAGTGGTAGCAGCGAGAACTGTTCCAGGAGTTTAACTCCAGAGAGGTAAAAAAATTATATCTGTTCCTGTACTTGTCACATCATTATCTTCTTTATTGCACTTATGATTTCCACGTGTTTTGCTTTGAACCTTCTTTCAGAAGTGCTGCAGCAACAAGAAAATCTCTGTTGACAGAAAATGCTATTAAACAGAGTATTAAAAAGCATATCCTGCAATATTGTGACAATGAGGAAGAAGATAGCTATGTACATAGTGTTTTCAATTCAGCCATTTGCAGTGAAGAAGATGGTAGGTGTTGTATACTTTTAAATATCAAAAAGAGGTAGTACGAATACCATATTGTAAACATACGATTCCACAGATGAAGTTACACTGAATAATGCAATAAATAAAAAGACGAGAACTGAAGAAAGATTTAGAGACAGTGAAAGAATGAGCATAGATTCAAATTCTGGGAATAGTGGAAACGAATCACACGATATTAGCATGACAAAAGTACACAACAGTGATTCCAGTATTCATTCATCCTACATGAAAACAGGGGATGAATTCATATCTTTAAATAGTTCGTTCAGTATAATTCTTTAGAAGCATGTTATAAAATTACGTTTATTCAATCCTATTTCTTTTTAGGCTCTTCAACAGATGAAAAAGAAATGGAATGCGAAGCTGCAATATCTCTGGCAAAAGAAGAAATTGGTGATGGTAATATTGATCCACTGGTTGCACAAAAGAGAGCTCTTCTAGTTTGTAAAATAGAACATTTACAGAAACAACTGAGCAAATCAAAAGTAAGTACTGTGCTTTGTGATAAAAATAAAAAAATTGACTTTGTTTCCATTGTTTGTACTGTGGATTTTTAGTTGTTGTTAGAAGCTAGTGACATCAACCTGTTACCGGACAGAGGTAGGGAATTGCGCGAAAATATCACGAAACAGGAAGAAGAAATCGATAAAATCACGCTAGAATTACAGAATACTCCGCTTACGCGGAATGTTAAAGAAGATGTGCATGCTTTCGAGGAGGAAGTACAGTTTGTTAAAGAACAATTTGTTGATATTATCGATGTGGATAATGTATCGATTAAACCTCCACAAACCAAGGAACTGGGTAAAAAGGCTCAAGCGACTCTGGATAAAGAATTAACGTTGACGACCGACAGATTGCAAGATTTACACGGATCTCTGATGGCCAGGCCGTCCGAGGACGAAAGAGCTGAAGATCCACAGGGTTTGAACGTCAAGTTGATGCCACACCAGCAACACGCATTGTTGTGGATGCAGTGGAGGGAAGGACAGAGGCCTGCCGGGGGTGTCCTCGCCGACGACATGGGCTTGGGAAAGACCCTGACGATGATATCGTTGATACTTGCTGGCATCGCGAGTAAGGGACAAAAAGATTTGAACGACTACAGTGACGACGAATGGGCAGATTCCAAGACACCATTGCGTCACAAGGGAGGCACGTTGGTGGTCTGTCCAGCATCGTTGTTGTCGCAATGGGAGAAAGAGATTAGACGTAGATGCAAGCGAGGTATGCTCGCGGTTGAGGTTTATCATGGTAGCAACAGAGAGAACGTTCCTAAGAGATTGGCAAGGAACGACGTGGTGATTACGACGTATAACATACTGACTCGTGAATTCAAGACTAGAGGCACAACTTATAATATCCATTGGGAGCGCATAATACTCGATGAAGCGCATCTGATTCGTAACCCGAAGAGTAATGCGGCAGAGGCGGTGCACGGCTTGTTATCCAAGAAACGATGGGCCCTCACCGGTACCCCGATTCAGAATAAGGAGCTAGACTTGTATTCTATATTGAAGTTCATAAAATGTTCCCCTTTCGACAATATACGGGTCTGGAGGCGATGGGTAGATAATAGAAACATAGCCGGTCGTCGAAGGCTGGCCACCGTACTGGAGTCCCTGATGCTTCGTAGAACAAAACAAGAGCTACAGGCTAAAGGCAATTTAGACAGCATGCCTGACAAATGTATAGAGGAGGTATTGGTGAAATTAGACTCGCAGGAGCAGTTGGTGTATGAAAAGGTTCTTGTTTATTCTCGCACTCTATTCGCTCAATTTTTAGCCCAGAGAGCTGACAAAGATCACATGAATGATCTGGCCTCGGGAAAATACAATAGCCCGTCATTTCTTTCAAATCCTAGTACGTATGCGAGTAAAACTATATACATACATAAATATATTTCTGTAGAGCTTTAAGCATTAAGTCTTATTAAATCGTGGTCTCTTTCTAGACAAGAATACTCAGTTCACAAAAGCGCAAAATAGATTACTGTCGATGCATGCTGATGTCAAAACGCACGAAATTTTGGTTCTGTTGCTACGCCTACGTCAAATCTGCGTCCACCCGTACCTTATTCACTCTATGCTAGATGATGAGGATATGCAGGATACTGGATTAACGGATACTGACAACGTAGACCCTAACTTGTTTAAAATTGATGATGTCATGTTAAACAATGAAGACGATGCGAACATGAGTGGACAAGAAATAGGTGTTGACCGTAGGATAGCAGCCAATGTACTTACGTCTGAGAATCCAGTGTTTCAAATCGATCGCGTCAGTTCTAAGGTAGACCTCCTACTAAATCCTGATTAATCTTCTGTGGAATTGTTATTCGAATAGAATGGCATCTCCATTATATACACTCAAATTTAAACTGTTTAGATGCAGGCGGTACTGAAAACAGTGAAAGAAATTTTGAAAAAAGACGATAAGTTGATAATCGTATCTCAGTGGACCAGCATGCTGGACATAGTGGCAGTCTATTTGTCTTCATTGAAAGGTGCTACGTTCAAGCAGTTCACGGGCAATGTTCCGATAAGAGATAGACAGGTATATCCGCCTGCAGAAGATCGGTTCTCCGTTATTCAATGACACTCTGTGATTTAATTCACGTTCGTCGATTCTTTAGGGTATAATGGACGCCTTTAACAACGCGGCCACCGACCCGAAGATACTATTGCTGTCTCTCACCGCTGGAGGTGTTGGATTGAATCTAGTCGGTGGAAATCATATATTGTTAATAGACATCCATTGGAACCCGCAATTAGAGGTGCAGGCTCAAGACAGAATCTATCGTTTTGGACAGAAAAAGAATGTTTATATATATAAGTTAGTAGCTAGCATTGGGCCCTGAGAATGCCGAGTGTCGCATATAGTACTAGTTTTACGCTTGCAAATTCTTCCGTAGGTTCATCTGTAAGGACACTATCGAGGAACGCATTAAGCATCTGCAGGAAAAGAAGCTAGAGATAGCGGCAAACGTTCTCACCGGTGACAAGGATTCCACCGTCTCGAAGCTTACCCTCAACGATCTCAAATCTCTATTCGATTTTTAACACTCAACCGAATTGAGCTGGGCGACGAACGTGTTAACGGAGTGTAATATAAACTATATGTTTAGTGTTATTTCGTGTAATATAAACTTCTTTATTATTAAAGCTGCGCGAAGTTATCGAAAATGTTTTATTAGAAATTTTAAATACGAAGAAAGAGGTCTTACGTGAGTCTGGAGATGTCTGTGGTGTTCTATGCTTCTTTGTTGACAACGCCCTCAGTCGACTTTTGACATTTCTGTTGGCTCATCTTACTGTACCGGACACCGTAACAGAAATATATTCTGACTCCTACGAGAAGAAACACGTATGTATGTATTGCTCTTAGACTGAGATCTATACAAACTGAGAATGAGCACATTAAAATAGAACACAACAGTAAACTGTGATTATAAATTTAGCCCGAGTGTAATTTTAGATATAATTTAGAAAAATTGGAAATAAAACAGTAAATTGTTAAATAATCTCTCACTAATATTCTGATATTAATTTCATTATATTGTGTATTACAATCATGTTACAAAATTTTAGTCTTACAATTTATCAACAATAACATGAGAATGATCAAGTACTAACGTTTTTTTGCAAAAATGACATAAATATTATATGAAGGAAATATATGCCCCGCAAAGGATTGTCGAGAAGGAAGGATAAGTGTGCAGCAATTACAGTGTTCTATAGTAAACACAAATATAAATGTAACTCTTTGTATAAGTAATACATTTGATATATTAGTGTGTAATAATTTATACGTCTGTGATTTTGTCATAGATAAGAATTATAAAGATCCGATTTCAGCGTTAACGTTACTAAAATAAAAAAAAAACGAACATACGTATATCAGTTTATTGAATTTTTATAATAACATTGTAACGCGCCGCAGATTTTATTATAGAGGTAGGTATGGATAATACGATTGATAACTTAGACAACTGGTGTGTTAACTTGAGAATGTGGAAGTTGGACGGAATTATGCGAGGCGGGCAGCGATAGTAAATGTCCGCGTTCCATTTCATTGACCTCTTGTTGTTCTGCTCCTCTCATAGATCCAGTTGAGCGTGCAAGGCTGTTGCGTTGTCTGCACATGTATGGTGTTTCTCCAGGCGAAGGAGTTTCACGACCCTGCATAATACGGCAAATAAGTTATAAGCTTACTCGTTGCAAAAAGACAAAAGTAGACAAAATCAAACGTAACCACAAGATATGGGAACTAGGAAAAAAAGGAGTAGAAGTCGAAAGACGCGTTAATTAATTATACAATGGACTAATATTGGTCCGTCGTGTACAGTCAGCCTCCGAGGTTAAATAAGTTACCTATAACTGTATTCGAATCTGATTTAATAGCTTCTATGCATTGGCCAAGACATTTCGATTTAGGACAACAGGGAGAACGAGCTGTTGATTCTTTCTTCAAGGAATGCTGCAGGATGGAGAGGATTGGAGATAAATTATAAACACACATATTACAATTGAAAACACATACCTGTTTAGAGGGACCACAACATGTTGCATGATTGCAAGGTTTGTCAGTTTTTGGACAGTCTAATACACAATCTTCGGTTGGTGTTTCCTTAATTTCACTATTAGATTGGTACTGGAACGTTAGAAATATCTCTAGTTAGTCATCATTTATTTAAACGACGAAAAAAAATATTCTCTCGATTTACCCTCGGTTTTGCAGATACAAAAAACTATGCTCGCATCATAAGCCGTACAACGAACATTTGCGCGGCAATCGTCCTTCGTATCATATACCAATGGCATCTACAGTCTTAACAAAAGCAAATTTACTTACGTCAATAAATTCCGGTTGTATCGTGGTAGAATGTATGCCTTCGTTGTGAAAAAATTCTTTAACTTGCTCCGCAATTTTCATATATTCTGATAAATTTCTACACCGGATGTGTGCTGAAGCAATTATGCGGTCGCCAGCCAACTGCCATACATGAAATTCGTGTACGGCCAAAACACCATCAACATTTTCGAGTAAACGTTGTTGAATAGCATCAACCTAGAATAACAAATTCTAATAGTATACAATTACATTTATATCAAGAGCTTTATAATGTGTATCCTACTTAAGCATATGTATAAGAGTAGATTATTTCGAAGCTATTAAAAGAAAACGAAACAGTTTTTTAAATGGAAATTAAATGGCACAAGGGCACAAACATTTCGTAAACCCTTAAATTCAATTTTATAAATTAAAATAATTCATTACAGATTTTTTTATCCACATCTCCTTGAACAACTCCATTATTTTGAACCAATCTAATTCCCTTAACATTAAGTTCATTAAAGATTTATAAACTAAAGTAATTGAACCATGTAGTTTGCATTTAAAAGTTTATCTTATACCTTCGATAGTTTCGAAATAATAGGCTTTTATACACTTTATTTATTTTAATTTTAGCTTTGTTTATTTTTTTTAATTTTAATTTTAGCTTTGTTCTCAAATTATTAACGATTAGTAACTTTTTTCTTCAAGAATAAGTTAATTTAAAATATACTCTGCAAAAAAATTGCGTTTCTGAAAATCTATTTGGATTGAAAGATTCGTCACTGTAAGATCCGCAAACTGCATTTTGAAATTTTCATCTACACGCAGAAGTTTCGGAAATATTGAATACAATTTTCCAATCCCCTTACATAACTAGTTAACAATGTAATGAATAATGTAAGAAGCCGTCCGAGAAGTATTTTTATTAAATGTTCGAGAAAAAGTTTAATAAACGTGGTAATAAGCAAGTGAAAATGTGCTGTGCAATAATATTGAAGTATTTTTGTAAAAAAAATTGCACTATACGAGAATAGAACTTGCTAAATTTTTGTCTATTTTGTTCAGGGACAGAATTATGGTCTGATCCAGTTACTAGTTGAAACGGAGAACAATCTGAAACTTGATCTTTTGATTCTTTTACCTTTGAACATGCATTCAACTCCTAACAAAAGTTTATAGTAAATACGTGGTAAATTTTTTTCGGACAATAACATCTGTAATCCAAAAATACTGATCTGTACATGAAAGGTGATGTCGCCTACTAATCAACAACTTTAACATATATCGGATTGCTATTATTTTCGAATTTAAAACCATTTTCTAAAGGAAATTTACAATCAGCATTGTAACATCGCAGAGTTAATTGCGAGGAAAACGTTATGTTTTGTTGAAATAGTAAAACGGTACTATAATATTTAATTAGCCTCAGAATTTTTTTATGTACTTCACCTGCAGAGAAACTACTTACATCATGTAATATCTCCTACCATAGCAAATAAGTTCTGAAAAAAATAGTTACTTTATAACTCCCGTATATTTCAAGGTATTCTAACATTTTTAGTTACAGAATATTATAATATAAAACTATTGTACATACGACATCCCTATGTATGTGAAAATGTATAAAGATAGCCGGTAGATGAGTGAAGATATTACGGCGTGCATAGAGTGGACTTACAATATAGCACATAAATCGAATTTATGATACGGAGATATTACAATTTCTCTTGTGAAATTTTGGCATTGGTTCAATTTCAATCAGTCTGATGTGTATCGTGTATGTGTATATGCATGTAGCAATATATTATATTGCTTGAAATAATATTACCTGAATATGTGTCGGTACAGTTTGCAAAAGAATCAAGGCAGATTCTTGCAGTAACGGCCACACTGACCGCAGAATGAGAATAACTAACAAAAGTGAAAGAGCTGGATCAATGTAAAATCTGTAAATAATAAAAATGTTATATAAATACTAAATGAAATGACGTTCACAAACTACATAATACAGATAAACAATTATTTGAAAAAGAAAATGATTGTAATACATATACAGAGTGCCCGAAAAATATGGGGTATCCTGGAACATGCGTAATCTTCATGCAAATACAAACTAGAAATGCTTTTACCATTTTTAGAGTAGAAGCTCTGTTTCTGAAATATTAAAAGTTGAAAATTGGAAGTTGGACTTCCATATTATATGTATAATTCAGATACCAGTCAGCTAACAATTTGTAAGACATATCGATACTACCGCCCATAAGTATTTGAACACTCCTGTATTAGTACCACTATTTATAATACTTCCTATTACGGTTCGAATGTACATAGTCATATTAACGAGGAACAGTGTATTACAATGTGATCTTAAATGTAATTCTTTGACTGCAAACAACTCTCAAAACAAATGATTTAGTACACGTGTCTTCATCCAGATTAGATCTTTGGGAGCCACTATTTTTTATGAACTCTCGTTGCAGTTAAAGAACTCTATAATTAAGACGTTTTCATATTTGGCACAGAATATAAACATACATGTAAAGCGAATATAGCTGAAAACCTTTCAGAATGTCCTGTTTTACTTTCTCATCCAATTTTAAATATTACATGTCTGTAATATTTACGCTTTTATTATATGTATTTTATTAATATATTAGCTTCTTCGAAAAGTAATTTCGCCGTTCAAAACACACTTAATTCGACATTTTCCTGAAAAACGAAATTACTTTCCGAACAACTCGATAATAAACACGTGAAATAAGTAATTCAAGATTAGATTTCACTGTCCAAATACCTATGGACGTGCTCGTATTGTTAAAAAACAGGGGTTTATACCCACGTGTGCGAACCTCACCCCCAATTAAAGCATTTTGTTACAGTTATTGTTAAAGTTATCTTTCTCCTGCTCTCGTTACAACAACACTGCGCATACACGTTCATGCGTGAAAGATCATCTAACTTGTCAACTAGTTTTTGCGGACAGGTGAAGTATTATTATAAATCGTATGTAAAAAATGGTAGAGGATCAATATTGATTATTAAAACGAAAATATTATTCCTAACATGACGTCGTGCGTATTTAAATTCTTGTTGTTTAATCCCATAGTAAGTTGAACCATAATTGTATGCAATAGATGAAAATTTCATTAACATACAGCTGCAAGTTATTTTAAACGGATTGATTCCTGTCTACAGTTAGTTTACGTTCCGGAAATTAGTAATTCTTCAGATATTTGTATGCGAGACCAAACTCTGGAATATCCGAACAATTATAGTTACATATAAAAAGACGTGGAAGCTCGAACCTACAACGAGAATGCTAAATCTTGATTTTTAAACCGAACCGCATTATCGCATTCCACATCCTATCGGTACATCTAAATATTTTATCCTTATGTTATTAAACATGTTTTCCAATTAAATATCATGTACGCCATAAAATTAACGATCAACGAACTTAACATTTGTAAAATCTGTAAGTTTATAACAAAAAATGATTACCTGTACTCCCATTTTGTCAACCAAACAATTAAAGCAGATACGATTACAATAACAGATCCTAAGGCATCGGAAAGTACATGAAGAAATACACCACGCATATTCATTTGACTGGCGTCATGCGTATGACCATGTGTCCTTTTCACCTGAGGTGTTGAAGGTCTGTAAGCTTCGTCATTTTCGTTGTCATCGGTTCCAACGAAAGAGCTAAGCCTGTTATGACTTCGAGATATACCGTGTGAATGTGCATGAGTGTGACCATGTTCTGTAAAAAAAAAGAATAAAAAAATTTTAATATTTCACAGAGGTGAACAAATGAAACAAATACTTGTTTTCACAGTATTACTTTCCAACCTCCTTTAAACGTGGGATTATTAAAAACTTTCAAATGAACTTTTTTCCGATAAAAAATTTAGGTCACCTCGTCACTACTGAACAACGCCATAAATATTATTATATTATAGAGAATTTTCGTTACAAGCTTAAATAAAATAAAAAAAAGGGGGGAAACGCGACATTCTTAGTTTATTCTTTTTTCACGATAAATTGTAATTTTTGCAAATATCTTTTGACTCATTGTCCAGTAAACTAGACAGTCTAAAATCTAAAAAAAAAAATTCAAACGCTTGATGAAGTTATTGTGTTTTCCGTGTTGTTCGTTCAAGGTCGCGGCAGCTAATCACCATCGCGTTTTTTTCCCTTTCAGAGAAAACGCAATAACAATGTAACGAACGCATGGCAATCTTTGGGTACTTACCATGAAATAAACACAGCCCAATAACATTCACTAGTAACCCAAGTCCACCGACTGCTACAAGTAATTTAGCTTCATGTATTTCTTCTACTTCAATAAATCTCTTACATGCTTCGACGGTAATACTAAAACACAATGCGACTAAAAAGACAGCATTTACCAAAGCACCTAAAACTTCGGCTCTGGCCCAACCAAATGTATTTTTAGACCATTTCTTTGGCGACATCTGTAAAACGTACAAGAGCTGGAATTATATCTTCAATATATATAGACGATATTAATCGCGGTAAACATTTCGCATACTAACGCTAGGAACAGTAGCACTCAACATTCAATGTTTTCGGCTTTATAGTCTTAAGCGAAACTCGACTAGACATAACATATATATGTATATATACATATACATATACATGAAATAGCGTAGCCCTAGTAGCTTAATATTTTTGAATTTTTTAATATGCAAATTGAATTTTTTGAGCTACATCCCCCTTCAGCCTCAGTGTCCATAAACACTCTCAGTTAGAATCAAATACTTTTGTGCTAAAAAATGAAACTTTTTGTTCAACCAAGTGTCATTTTTGTATTTTTCAAGTCTTTTTTTGTACAGGCTATAACTGCATCCGCACAGATTAAGAAAATGTTCGGTTTTGTTTGATTTCAGACGAGAATGGCCACAATTATGGCCACCGTGAATACCAAAACTTTCAACATAGTGTAAGTTTAAAGAAACATACCGTTTCATGTTAGTAAATTCGATCATTTTTCTTTGAAAAAGAATTTAGCAGACTACCGAACTTGATGGTCGTTAACGCTTGCACAGTTCTCGAAAACAATCGCGTATCGATGGCGAGACGCGAACGAAATTAGCTTTAGTAGAAGAAGTAAATGTCTTACCTTTACGGAAAGAAATGCAACGACCAATGCTGCTACATCCGACAGCATGTGAAAACTGTCAGCAATTAAAGCCATCGAGTTTGTTACATAGCCTACTACTATTTCTACTAAGAAAAATAGAGCAGTCAGCCACAACATTGTCAAAAGGCGACACTTTTTCCCTGTGTAGCGTCCCATAATGTTTGTTTGTACCTAAAAATAATTGCAACATCATGTGTAACGGTGAAAGTAAAGTTTTGCAAACATGAAGACAGTGTAAACAGTAAATTCATTAGAACAATTGTTCCTCTTATCTTTCAACATAATTCGAGGTAACCAGCAGGAGATTACGTTCGCAAAGTACACAGAAAGTATATAGCATTTATTCGGTTAAGAATATCTTGACTGTACGTTATTTTTCACAAGTTTCAACGTTCTATTCGGTAATCGTTTGTGTAGCTTTATCAGTTTTCTTTGTGCCAGTCCGTTTCATTACCGCTTAACGCGTTCCTTTCACTCCTCAATGGTATTAAACTTTTGATTAGCAGCTTAAGAGCCCGTGAGAATCCCGACCAACAGTTCTCCGTAATAATTCAATTAAAAGGTCTCGCAAATCAAGCAAGTACATATTTTCGTTCGCAAAGAATACTTTCATTATTGACCGTACAAAAATGAATGAATTGTCCCATTCAAATAGAGAATGCGACTCTCAAATACAAATCGGGAACCTCTTAACCGACTTAATTAGTGTTTTTATATCCATTTGATAATCCATAAATCGTACAACTGTTTGTCTGCAGTAGTTGCCTCCGACTTACCTCACCACAATCATTGTTTTATTCTAACTTTACGGAAATAACAATATTGTTCGAGGTATGTTTGCTTCCATGAGTCTCCTTGATATCTTATCTGGCTACGTATACGAAGAGAAATCGAATTTTCTACGCGACAATCCCAAACGAAATTATTAAATAATGTTGCTGGAGATACCTCGTTCTGTCGAAACAGTTAGCCCTACAATTTATTAAGAACTTTTTAAACTGTAAATTGTAGACTTCCGGAAATTATGAAATCATCTCCGGTATCTGATATGTTCCATGCGTTTCAATATAACCGAAATTGTAAAAGTTTATAATAAAAGTGAAAATGAATTTTATATCAATTTATTATTAGGATTATAAATTTGCACGAGAACTCGCATTTATTCTAATAAACTCGAACAAACCGAACTTGGGATATTTCGAATATAAAAGAGTTCGAGTACAATTGACCGTGATAATAAATAAATAAATAAATAAATAAATAAATTCGAGCTTCCTAGTTTCAGTTCGATTGATTAAACCCGTCTGCTTTCGTGGGAATTGTTGGGCTCGATTTTCGGCGGTTCGCGCGTTAAGCAAAAATGTCATGTCAACGTTCGTTGGAAGCTGAAACGTTCTATCTGGCAAGGTGTCGCTCGATTCTTTGATCCAGACCACTGTGCGTCGTCGTTCTCGCGATCGTTCGAACGAACCGTCGCGCGTCGCGTCGCGACTGTATTGCGATGATTAACACATTGAAAGCGGAAACGTCGGCTGTAATCTCGGCAGCTACGTGATTTATAAACTGTGGGAGCTGGTTAAATTTTCCCACTGCACATGAGAAACCAATATGCGAGGCGTCCGCGTGGGAAATGTTACGGTCAACGATGTTCGTTTCCGTTATTGTTCGCGGCAGCGTAGACTGATCGAGAAATCCTTTGTCATTTGGCAATAAACGGCGCATTCGAGATAATAATGGTTAAAAATTGACAGTTCAACGTTCGGTCATCGTTGTGACAGCCTGTTGCAACAGTTCGAAACTGGAGCATTGCCCTGTATTTTTTGTATCGTGCGCGCACGTACGCGTGGCTTGCCAATTCATTCAATAGGGTTTGAAGAACACGCGAGAGAAGTTGCAATTATGCTACCTTGTATTTAAGAGTAAACAACGATTAATCCTACGATAGCAACCGATATAAATCATTTCGGGTTAGAAAGAAGTGACAGGAATACAAAGGAGTCTGCCAAGAAGTTGAGTTATCGTTCACGAATGTCGATATTGATTTAACATTTAGTTGCGAAATGTTGAACTCCGATGTTTTATCTTTGCCTCGACATCGTTAGGAACGAATTTTCGCGAATGCGAAAGAATTTTTATTTAGGGATCGATTTCGATTCGACATCGTACGTGTATTTGTGAAACGATGTGC
>CM052160.1:15305213-15408127 GCA_028455555.1 Augochlorella aurata | reverse complement strand
ATACATTGATAATAAATAACCGTGTTCAATCTCTGATTAAATTCTTCTTTCTGCTTTTGGCAAGCGAATCTAAATCAAACGTTGCATACAGTCAACGTTTGCTCCATTGGTGAAAGTTCTGTTTATTCGAGCATTGAATTATTTACAATCGAGGGGTTGCTTTTATTTACTCTTTAAACAAATATATTGCCAACCGTGGTAAACAAGAAGCGATAGCAAGAACAAGCGCAAGTTCTACAGCAATAAAAGGCAGTCGAGACACGAGTAACATAACACGCGCGGATAAAATAACTGTGTTATAAACCAATTAACACTCGAATGGAGTAGCTCGGATCAATTTGGACCCATAGTGTAAATATTGTTACATTGCTATTTATTTTCTGAGAATTCGTTGTAATTTTTATGTAATTTTTATGCGTTTCATGGAGGTCTATAGAAAAATTAGCATGTCCGGGAAAAAAGAAACATTATCTATCTATTTATTTCAATCATTCATTTTTTATTCTAACAAATTATTCGAATAACAATGCCAATAATCGTTGAAATTAAATCGATTATTTTCCGAATTAATTCCTGTACAAATAACTCCTGAATCGAATGAATTTTGATTCGATAATCTTTGTAATATCTTTCTGAAATCTTACCAGACTACTACGTCAACCAGCTTTCCTATTTTTCGCTGAGCTACACACAACTCTTTCGATCGGCACTAAAAGGGTTAGCATAGGCAGCCACTACCTGACTCGGTGAATTTACTCTTGGATCCTTCACACCGATCTAAATGTCTCCCTAAACGAAAACATTCGGTATATCGTACAGATATTCGAGCAGTGCAATGTTTGACAAACAGACAATCGACCAGAAGCATGCGAAACAATCATTCCCATTATTACACGAGACAACCATTCAGCTACGTTTCTAAATACGGATAAAAAACGATCGAAGACAGCTCACCGTCATGCGGAGCGACGTAAGAAATGATATTTTCATGGAAATCGGCGTACATTAGAGCAAGATACAAGTTTCGCCAGTACATCTGCGGAAAAGTTAAGAGATAGTGGTGTAATGGTGAAGTTACGCGTCGACAGAGAGCTAGAAATTATCGTAGAGTAGCGGTCATTCTGAGACGATGAATTTTCATTTTATTTATACGCATATCGTATAATTGTTACTTCTTCATCTAGTTCGTTTCGTTTTGAAATCTACGGATACGTGTTTCGCTTTCTTCACCTGAAAGATAGGTCTGCAAAATTTCAGCGAGGCAGGATATGCGTATGTAAATACGTAGTATGCACTCGATGCTACAAACGAGAAAGATTTCAAGAAGATTTCAATTTATTGGGCAACGTTATTCGACAAAATCAATTCAATCGGAACGAGTTTGTCTCCTTGTTACTTCGGACGATCGACGTTCTACTGTACTCGAACGTTCCGCTTCAACAAGAACATACTGTATGCATACCTACAGGATGTTCGTGCACTCCCTATCCAGCGTTTCTCTGGCAAAAGGTACGCGTGTCAAATAAACGAGAAAGGAGAAGTAGCATTGTTCTTTTCCAACAAGATAATATAACCTACGTAGCTTTTCTACGTGTGCATTATTTTTAGTGAAACGGAGGCGTCCT
Organism: Augochlorella aurata; assembly: GCA_028455555.1. Lineage (NCBI taxonomy): Eukaryota > Metazoa > Arthropoda > Insecta > Hymenoptera > Halictidae > Augochlorella > Augochlorella aurata. The sequence goes on along the minus strand of CM052160.1, from coordinate 15,406,502 downwards.
TCAATATTTTAAATGGAATACCGTCTGTTTTTTATGTCTCATGAAAGGGTGCATCAAGGTGAGTTCAACGATGTACCACGGCATGACCTTCGGGCCTGTTTCGTTGCGAAGGAAGTATCGCGAAGGAAGGAGGAAGGTATCGATTCGAATGATTCCGTTGATTAACCATTCGCGTTCGGAGAATTTCCTCGGATCACCTGTGCTACGCGAAGAAAAATTGTTGTCGCTTTACAGGAATTCACAATATACGGGGATTTACTGGATATCCTAAAATTGCAATGCTGTCAACTGCGAAGCTTGCGACAAATGGGAATCTTCCTAAATCTAGCGTAAGACGATCTCGCAGATGTTTTAGCGCTAACTAACAATGATCGTACGAGGCAACCTTGCACAGACAATTCCTCGTTCACAAGCATAAATGGTGCAGACTGCGGATCTCCGTAGGCTTTCATAGAGTACTTTTTCAAAACTACATTGCGAGACATGCTGAAAATTTCATTGAGACCGATTAACGTTGTTACGAGCTACGAAACAATACAAAATCATGAAAGTAATAGGTTTCCACAATTTTTGACACATTTTATCTTCCCATTAAGAACGAGTAATAACTGGTTCCTCAATCTCCAATGCGATCGAAAAACAATGTCGGCGAGTTCTATCGCTCTATTATCAGTGATCTCGTTTACACCTACGGGAGGGGTTCGCTAGTCGAATGTGTTTAATAGAAAACAGAAATGTATCACCAGTGAAGTCTATACTACTGATCGACGAACGTCAACTGTCCTATTTAGTAACGCTTATCGCGTTTTGTTATTCGACTTGTCGAGATTGTTTTAGCAGATTTTTCGTATACGGTTAAGACGCCAATTGCAAGTTCAAACGATAGCCGATGGATTGGATTTTGGATTTGATGCATTTATGGGAAAGACTGGTAGCCGATATAAAAGATTCCGAAGACATTAGAACTCGTCAAATGTTATTCAAAGAAACAATTTATTTTGCATAAAGATTCGCGGTCCACCGATGTTGCATCCAAAGGATCTCGTTCGAGTCACTGCGTCGGAATGAAATTTAATTCTATGATCGTTTGTAGCTGCGGCCTTCGCTTTAGCAATATTGTCGATGTCTCGTAAACTATCGACGATACAAAGGATTCTTTAAATGGCCGTTAAACGATACGAACTTGTAGTTGCTGCCGAAGGCGACCCCCGTTTTTCATTGTTCATTCAACAGATAAAACGGCCAATTTCGTCCGTTGAATGGTATCTCTGATTGCATTATTTAAAAATTATTTGCGTTTCTGACAACTACATCGCAGATTTTATGCATTTCTAAGAAAAATGAACCGATGAAATACAAATCCGCGAGGACTTTTTAAAACGATCAACCCCTTGCCGTACCATTTCCTCCACGATTGCAACGATTCAAACATTTTCGATCGCAATAGTTTCTTAAATTGACTTCGGTGTCTAAATATCGATGACGAGGAAACAGAATTCGATTCAACATTCATACCAAACAGCTTATTATTACAAATCTCCCCCACGAGTCGCACTCGTTAAAATACGGCAACGGTTTGCGAGAAGAAATATACATATTTTCATTGAACTATCGCTTACAATCAACCTACAAAATATTCATTTGATATAAAGATTCGCAGTCTACTACTAACGTAACGTATACCCGATATTTATTGGTTTCTCGAGATGCTGAGCGTACAAACTCAGAGGAAAGAAGGAAAACCCCACCCTTAAGACTTGCCAGAACTATGAATCATCGACATAGAACCTCCTATTCTGGGATGTTTCTCATCTGAATCTTTAAAGATTTCTTTCAGGTAAAAATTTACTTTAGCGAGTCTAACCTAAATCGGTTTATATTTCTCAGTTTTTTTTTTCCATAAAAAGCTGTATTTTAACTTTAAGAACAAGTACAGATCGGGGAGGGATGAAAAAGTAATGTGCTTTTGTTACTTTTTTCGATAAAAAGAGGTAAAATTTAAAGAAGCTGCAGGATGCTTGGAGCGATTCCTTGTTTCGGTGATAAAATAAAGGTTTTTTCTTTTCGAACGAACACTGAAGAAAATAAACAGATCCAGATCAAAGCCACCGAAGTAAATATTTAATACACTACTAAACGCATTTAGAAAGTACTTATACATTTCCATTAGAAAATAACAATGAAACTCGAGCTTCGTATTCCTGAAACTAATAACACGAGAAGAAGTTTGCTTAAAGAAATAATTGTAGCCTCTGGAAATACTTGAGTTCCATTAAAAGAAGTCGTTCGTATCTTCGACATCTCGCGAGATAACCGACCGAATGACTTCGGTGCGAACACATTCTACATTAACGTCAGTCAGATAAGGGAAATGAAATTGTCAAGAGCCGCACTTCTGAGAAAATACAACATTTAATAAATTGTATAGATCGTGAGAGGCTAACGCGAGACTAATTGAACCCCCGTAATGTAAACGCTTACTCACTCGGGCTCCGAGATGATAAGTATAGATAAGAATTGGTGAATAAGCGCGTAACGGTTGAACTTCGACTGTTTGATGCTATGAGTAATGTGGCGGAAGCTAATTAGAGAAATAGGCTGTGTCCCTACTTGCAGCACAGATTTCACAGTCGGTCAGTCGTCGTCGCAATGATTTAACTGAATGTTTACAACGCCGAAGACGATTGTTAGGACTCTTTAACGTCAACATACTCCAGTTTACAAAACCAGGAGACGTTCGAGAGGAACCATTCGACAGAAACGAGTAGTGTCCGAGATAGATAGACAAGCTGATAAAGTTATAATCGCTGATTTGTGTATACAAATACAGATTAGGGCCTAATACCACTCTACGTCCAGCCACGTGACTGACACTCGATGCGATGGTGTACGAGCACTTACTTCGGCCAATGGTTAAGTGTTGCTGGAACTTTTTTCACGGGTTTAAAAATCAACTTTCGTACTCGTAGATCGAGTGTAGCCTACAAAGTTTGAGATTTCACTGTACTGACACGAATACTTTTTTTCGGGAGAATAATGCGATAATAGATAACATGATACCATACATTTGAATGAATTAGACCATACATTTCTCACTATAAATATATGTGGCTTTGAATTAGCTGCTGTATCAGATTGATGTTTATCGTTTCGCTCATTTATCAAGGCATCTGGAAAGTCTTCGCGTACTTCAGATAGACTTCATTGCGGAAAGAAACAGATAAAGAAATAAGTCCATTGTCGCTGTAGTTTTCGTTTGTTTTTTTTTTTCAAATACTTCTTCAAGTGGCTGTTATCAATTCGATTAATAAATTCGATGTGTTTTGCATTGAAAAGTGTTACATGAACATTCAAAAAGAAGTATGTTGAAGAGGACACGAGGGATGTGGTGAAGCTTCCCGTGATATTAAGTTTTTTCCGGACGAGGCTTTCGCGATATAATGTCGTTGTCGAGCAATTCGGAATTTTATTGTGAATGGTTTCAATCGCGTCCTTCGTATTCGACTGGAATAACTAATTAGTTACTTACAAGTATAAGTAATTTTTTACGTAGGAATCACTCAACGATGACGAGGCAACAATCGCTACAGTCATTGGAATTTTTAATTTAAAATTTGTCGAATTTTTCGAACGAGGCATCGACTAGGTACTTGGTAAGACGGTGGCAAGAAGTCATTAAGAGAAGAGGAAATTATTCCCGGTATAATAAGATTCTTCGAAATTCGTGAAGTAAAGAACAGAGCGAGAAGTTATGCTAAGTATAAGAATTTCGCGTACACAATGAGCAGTAATACCTAATAAATTCGGAGCGGAAGATGCGAATTGCTGAATAAGTACATAAATTACAATTATTTCGTACGAAGGCAGTTGTCCATTGTTTCAATGTATAACGAATTAAAGGTTGTACTTCATAACGATGTTCTTATATTCCAGTATCGAAGAAGTATTTTGGTTTAGCCGTCTAAACTCGTAAACTTATTTAGAGACTTTCTTTCTGGCCAAGAAGAGAAATTACACTGTCAATATTTTCTATTAGGTTTTGACATTTTTTTTCCAAATATTTGCAACATTTCAAAGACGTAAACAGCTTGTAACGTTGTTTGAACATCCTTGCTGACTTGACTCAAGGCTGACAGCATTCCTAGTGTCAGCAAAAAATGGATCAAACGTTACCTCTATTCCTTATGAGAGACATTATTATTTTTATCACGATTGTAAATATCAATAAATACTTTGCAAAATACCGATCGGTTGAAAACAGTACGATTTCAAATTTCTGCAGATATATTTTTTAAATTACAAGTAATGAAAAAGTGAAAACCAAAATAGTCCTTGAGGAACTACTCGCACTTAACTAAAGAAGTATTAGAATTTTTTGAAACCTTAAAGAGTATTCCAGCTTAGAAGTTTCGAACGACCGATTTTTATACTTTCTTGAAGAATAAGAGGTGCAAAAATTTACTTCGAACGTGTTCCAAATTTCGAAAAGTGCCTCGCGAGTTTAGTTATAGCCTGTACTATAATTAAGTAAGAACACTATTTTATTCCAAATTTACTACCGGCGAAATATTTAAAACAGTTAAAACATCAATAAATACTCTTGCAATTGTCATTTTTTTATCGCGATACCAACTATACTTTTATAACAAATCGGAATTGAAACTGACAAGATCCAGTAATGGAAAATTAATGCTATAGAACACTATTAATCTGTCTTCACAAATACTTTTGCCTTTTGAACGCAAATCCAACCCATAAAAAATATTGTCAACATCATAAATGTTATTTATAAAGAATTAACGATATGTTATAACGTTTTAGCATAAAAATTAATTAGATGAAATAAATTTTTTAAAATTTCCCTTTCTTTGTATCTGGTAGGTTTGCATGGCCTCTAACAAATTCAGAATTTGGATAGGTAAGGGAGGTAGATTATTCTATATGAGACTATCTCTGACCAATGTAAATATCTACACAGTTTATCATCTCTCTATATGTATACTGTTTATAGGGATACCAATCTATCCAACCTTGGCTATACAGATAAAACCAGGGCACTAATTGCTTCTAATCTATACGTGTGCCATAATCAAACTCTTGCTAAAGTTTTATGAACTTATTCCCCAAAAATTATTTGCTCGTGACGTATGGCATCTTTTGAACCTACTCCTTCCCTTTCTATAGAGCAGAATGGGCTGATGTCAAATAAATTTAATATTAATATTCATTAATATAAACAATTTTATAGCAAGTTCTTTTACTGATACACACACTGGTTCAGAGATATAAACATAATTCTTCTGAAATCAGTGACCATCATATCTTATGTCCATATAGAATACGTTGAATTTATAAAATGTATGAACTAGATTTAACATTTCTGCTTAAAATTTATAGAAATATCCAATGTGAAATATCCATTGTTTAAAGGTATACCTCAAACACACTGTCAAATTTTTGCAAATAGGAATTTCAAAAGATATTCAAGTAATAAATGGTTTCATGTTAAAAGGCTAAAGAAATAGCATGTAACTAGGATGCATGATTGATATTTATGTACATACATAGTTACTCACAAAATTGAGCATATATTTACTGGCAATATTTTGCCTATTCAATAAAAATGGAACAAACAGTTTTATCATTAACCAAGATTACAATATAGCATTGTATTTCCAGCAGATAATCCATTACATTTATAATATCTTATACACCTAAACATAAATGCCATGAATTTCTTAATAGTGAAGGCTATCATTAATTCTTGCTATCAAAGCTATGATATTCTTAGATATAAATGTATATACTTTCTTTCGTACTATCTTAACATCATAATCCTTATTATATAAAGTACTTTGTGTATAGTTTTTGTCGGTATAATCCCTGAATAATTTTAATTCATCATAGTATATTGTTCATCTGCTTTCAATGGAATTCATAGTTCTTACAACATTTTGCTTAATGAATTTCTTTGTAAATATAATGGTGCCTATTTTCTTATTCAAAATCATCATGCATCATTGTTAACAAACAATATAAAGTGGTGATCAAATGTAACCTAGCAATGAAAATAACGAAGAAGACATTACTAAAAGAATTTTAAGGTATCATAAAGTGATCTGTACCTTGAATTTTATGATGTCACAATGTATAAATATTTTTATACATCCTAAGTATATGATATGCATTTGTTGTTAATGTTCTCATCAAATTATTCATTATATACTAAAAGTAGACACTATTTAATATTTCGTGTGTGATCTTTTTTGTTCTTGACTTGTTTTTTATTTTTAAACAAGTAAAATTTATCATGTTACATGTATATTCAATTTTGTGAGCAACTATACATACAAAATTAAAAATGCATATTCGGTCATATAAATATACAAATACAAACTTTAAAGAAATGCATTTACACCAAGAAAATTATTTCATATAAAAAAATCTCGAAATTTTAATATCTCGATAGTTTCGTTTTGGTAAATTATTTAAAAAAGCTAGTGCCGTCATTTTTAAACTTTAATACACAGAAAATGGTATAATTACAAAGAAATTTATATCTGGCTTATAAATCGTATACAGGTTACTCATTTTTCTCTGAAATTTGTTAAAGTATTATAAACAAGACAATCACATTACTTACGTTTGCAGTAAAATATTATAGTTCTTCGAGTAATATATCAAAATTGCGTTAAATGGCACAAATATAAACTGTTTATAAACATGTTACACAGTACTGATGTGTGTCCACAAGTAGCGTCAATAATATAGAATGACATTAGATCTTTTTGAACACTCCAAAACATAAACGTTTTAATTCACTACCGAAAAACCACGTGGTAAAAATAAAATGCACTGAACCTATATAATTAATATTACAATTCGATGGAAATGTTACATAGCATTTCGTTAAAGATAGCATTGGTAAAGCAATAACAAAGGTAGACGATCAAACACCATCACATTTTTTTAAACTACCAACAGTCACTCTAACGACACATTACATGTTCTGAAATTGACTAGCAACGACAAAATGAGTTCTCACTCCCTGTCTGACCTAAGTCTATACACTGTACATAGAAAGGCAAAACTGTTACACAGTTTTAAGCGCATATTTTCAAATCTGCAAGATGTTTTCGTTAGTTCTATGGACCTGTTATTAATACCGACTGGCTATTAATTAAGACTGCAGATTTTTATGCAAAATACAAATTGTCTACATCAATTGCAAGAAATGGGAAGTGATCTATAAAACAATATAGTGAATGTCAAGGTTATGTCAAGGTTTGACATAAGTTTGACATCAAGGTTATTTAGTGAATATACATATGTACATATATAGTGAATGATTCTATAGAAACTAAAAGGAAATTTTCTCTTTCTTAGTTTTGTAATACTCTCCGGCCGCAGCGCGTTCCGTTAGCAATAATAAGGATAGAAATTTCTTTGCTCTGATTAGCTAACGATTCAATGCGAAAACGAGATTCTTCGCGGATTGGATGCGCAGTAAAATGGTGGGGATACTTGCGAAAGCTAAGAGAGGTAGAAAAATCGTGCAAAACCTGAAGTATTACTGTATGTATGTAACCAATTAAACTCCTAGAATTATTCTCTAGGTTCCCCATCTTTTTATTTCACATACTCCATGTACAAACGAACTCAAATTTCTTTTGACAACAGTGATAAGAGATAAGTCGGTAATCTAATAATCGGTGGGTTTTAACGAGTGCAATAACGTTTTACACTAATAAATAGCATATGTACCAAGATATACAAACAATAAAATTCAGTACAATTGTTACTTGGAAAATATAATTAAAATGAATTTGCTGCTGGCTTTAAAATTTTACATTGCACGAATGACAGAAGAAAGTGGTCCTGGCATGAAAGTTCTTCTGATGGATAAACAAACGGTAAATTTGCAAATTTTTCAACGAATTGTCACGTTTTAAAAAAATTGTAACGTTTATTACAGACGAGTATAGTAAGTCTGTTATACAGTCAATGGGAAATCTTCATGAAAGAAGTCTTTTTATTCGAAAGAATTGATGCAAACGGTCGTAAAGAAGGATTAAAGCATTTAAAATGTATAGTGTTTATAAGACCGACAAAAGAAAATATTGAACTATTATGTAATGAATTAAGATGTCCTAGGTACGGAATGTATAATATTTGTAAGTAATAATACAGCGTTTTTATATTTACTTGTATGCTATAACAATTTTTTTATATGCAGTATGAATCTAATGGCAAAAACAGTATTAACCTTTTAAAATAACGATAAGCCCTTTAAAATTATGAACCGGATATTTACATTAATAATTAATTAAAACCTCCACTTACCTCAGGAGTATTTTGTCATCAAATGTATTTCTATTTCAAAATTAATTGTGTTCTATTTTACTTGTGTTTGTTATTGCTTCTATCTTCTGTTGTAATTAATTGTGATAAAAATACTTTTATAGATTTCAGTAACATTATTGCAAAAGCTGACATTAAGCTTCTGGCTGAAAGTGACGAACAAGAAGTGGTAAAAGAAGTACACGAATATTATGCAGATTATTTAGCTATCAGTCCACATTTATTTTCACTTGGAATCACCGGCTGTTCACAAGGTAATTTTTTATTGCTCAATGATTTAATTGAAATTGTATAATATAACAAGAGTGGTACAACTTTCAATTATTACAGTTTAAAAAATTTTTTATGTATGGTTGTTTGCCATAATAAATTGATGAAAATGATTTTCCAGAATATTAAAAATTAGAGACAATGAAAGAGGCAGTTGTATTATTAAATTAAAATCTTTACATTGATATCAGAAACAAATGCTAGTCACTCGCATATGTTATAACCAGGATAACATGTAGGGTAAAGATTGCTGTTCTTATATATTTTTAAACTCACTAAAAAGTATATTCTGCAATCTTTTTTCTTAGCATTTAATAGTAGTTTTGAGGATCCAATTTTCTTTTAGGGGCTATGCTATTGCAAGACCCATAAGAGAGTAGGTAATTTTTGGAAATTTTTAAATGATTAAAGTAAGTAATGCAATGTAAGGTGTATTGAAAATACTTCCACACATATTTCTGAAATAGAATCCAAGTGACAATTTTTTATGTAAGAAAAATCGTTTAAGGTCATTAAAACCGATTAAATTGTCTGTATTTATGCATATAATTATCAAACATTCTTTTAGCATTTTACTGAATATAGGAGACGAATATTTTGGTGGCCTGAAAAGTCATGCAGAACTGCCAGGTTTGTTGACTCGAAAGAATAAAGAAGGACCTGTTCTTATTGAAATCTTATCCTTTGAAGATATCGCGAAGCAGGAGTGATCACTATAAAGATCTAGCAAAAATTTTGTTTTAAGCAAGCAATCAATTTGTCCATACTCGAGCATTGCATTTCTGTTTTTATTATTTCTTTATATGTATACTATAGGATTTGATATTTCTGTATGTTGAGAAGATATTTTTAACTATTAGTTACAAATTCCATTATGGGAAATGTTCTACTTAGGAGTTTCTTTTCTATGCTTTAAAGTAGGTATAGCTATATCAACCAAATTTCTTTCTTTCATATGCTGTATTTCATATATTCTACAGGTTTACTATGGAAACAAGAACACTTGCATCGAACTCTCTCAGGCATAATTTCCGTCTTGCTATCAATTAAAAAATGTCCCTACATACGCTATCAAAGCAGCTCGGAAATGGCAAAGAGACTAGCAGAAAAAGTACGAGAAGTTTTGAGTAAAGAATCAAATTCATTTCTCTTCAGACAAGACTCAAACCCAATTCTACTTATATTGGATAGAAGGGATGATCCTGTTACACCATTATTGAATCAGTGGACATATCAAGCAATGGTTCATGAATTGTTAACTATTAATAACAATCGTGTTAATTTATCACACGTTAAGGGAATTTCAAAGGAATTGAAAGAGGTTGTTCTTAGTGCTGGTCACGAAGAATTTTATGCAAATGTAAATAGATATCTTGGAGTATACATTATTAATGTAATTGTACAACTTTGAAAGCATTTTAAATACAAGTAAATAATTTTTAACAGAATTTATATTGTAATTTTGGCGAAATTGGGCAAACGATAAAAGAACTGATGGATGAATATCAGAAAAAAGTTAAGAAACATCAAAAAGTGGAAAGTATAAATGATATGAAGAACTTCTTAGAAACTTATCCTATGTTTAAAAAACTTTCTGGGACGGTCTCAAAGCATGTGACAGTCATTGGTGAACTTTCATCCATAGTAGAACGTTATCATTTACTGCAAGTATCAGAATTGGAACAAGAACTCAGTTGTCAAAGTGATCATTCGGCACAGGTATATAATAATGTTAATTCTTTCATAACAATATTTTACAATCCTGGATTTTGCTGTAGCTTCAGAAGATAAAAGACCTTATTAATACTCGACAAATTCGAGAAATTGATATGACGAGATTGGTAATGTTGTACGCATTGCATTACGAAAAACAAACAAGTAATGACATTAGTGGATTAATCAGCTTAATAAAAAGTAAAGGAGTATCCGACAAAAATATTAAGGTATAGTAAACAATAATATGGTCAATTAATTTCTTTAATTTATTTTGTATATCCGTATCATAACTGATTGGATTATTGAAAAACAAAGTTTTTGTGTATAATATATTTGTACAGCAGGAAGGAGGAAGTATAGTAATTGATAATAATAAGTAGATTTATGTGGATTTTTTTTTTTTAAATACGGATTCAGCATTTCAGACTTCAATACTAACATCAAAACAATGTTTTAGCTCATACGCCACATTTTAGAATACAGTGGTATTAATGCAAGACAAAATAATTTATTTGATCGAGAATCAGTAGCTAAAATTACGAAAAAATTGTTCAAAGGCTTAAGTGGCATAGACAACATATATACTCAGCACACACCACTGTTGCATGAAACACTTGAGGACTTAATGAAAGGAAAGTTAAGCCCACAGGCATTTCCATATCTTGGAGACACGATAATATCGAAAAGGTAAACGTGTACTGTTGTATTATAACAGTAAAAAACAACAAATCTTTTTTTACAAAATTATTAATTAAATTATTATTTTTCCAGACCACAAGACATAATCGTTTTCATGGTTGGTGGAACGACGTATGAAGAAAGTTTAGCCGTGTATAATTTGAATAGACAAAATCCGGGCGTGAAAATTGTTTTAGGTGGTACCAATGTGCATAATTCTCAGAGCTTCTTGGAAGAAGTAGAATCTGCTACATCAGGCATTTTATCAAAGTACAAAAATAATAATAACTAAGAGTAATATATGTATATGTATTTTTTATTAATATATAAATATGTGCAAATCTATGATTACGTATAATTGATGTACTATAAATTATTCTTTTTTAAGTAATGTATTACATTATTAAATCGAGATTACAGTATAAATCAGTGTTTAAGAGACTCCAATAAGACTGATTTTTTGTTTTACGTTCTAAAAGTCGTTTGGACGTCTTTAGTAGCTTTTGGATTGTTGAATTATAATGGCAGCGTAAAACATTTTTAATTTTGATTGTCAGCATAATTCCGACTATACCGTATACCGAACTATGCAATAATCCATACCACTCATATTAGCAGGTGGTATTGTTTGCGCCTCAATTGGCAAGTGTTGAACACTGCTTTTTAAAACAAATACAATTGGATTAAACACGAATTTAGAAATAAAAAAAATAAGAGAAGTAATAATAATATGTGATTACCTTATAGATCCTGAAAAAGACTCATATGTACATCTCCATTCTATGAGACTTGCATGCTAATTTCTTTCCTTTCACCACTTACCTTTATAGTAAACAACTTATGTTATCATTAAATATTCTATATCAGTGACAAATTAATATAGTACTTTATTAATAAAATACTAAACTATTTAAAATTGCTATTTTAAATAAATTACTTGTTATCGAGTACGTAGAAACATATAGTAGCAGGTTAATGATAAAAATATTTTTATTCAAATTTATACTGTATGAAACAAGATGGCGGAATATCCGGGACCAAAAGACGCGGTTCTCAAATCCGAATACTGTCAAGATTTTTGCATGTGAAAACATATTAATCATGTAATAACTGGCAATCAAATGATATACATATGTAAATCTTACTCATTAAAAATCATGACAAGTGTTCACAAGTGTATCATATCCCATCAGTAAACTGATTAGGGCCGCATCAAACTCTATGATGTTCGCAGTTCGATTTTACTTCTTGATTAAATGGAGTTTTTGATCTTCTATTCGAGGTACGGTAGATATATTATTCTTCGTTTCTCCTACCATTTTAAATGTAATTAGAGGGTTTATCCGAGTTGTCCATTAAATGGTCTAAGATTAATTTGGTTTTGAACGTATTTTTACCATTCTGATTCGGTTATACCATTATCGGAGTTTAAAAATGAAGAATGAGTAATTATGTGAACAGAAATACTATTGTGTAATATTTTCAGACCTCTAGCCATAATGGGTACGCTTGTCTATCTTCTCCTGATCGTTTTACCAGTAATTCATTCGTTGAAGGTGAAGTACATTTTTGTTTCGTATTTATAACTACTATCATACCTGTTTTTCAACAAATTTAACATCTACAAGTCATTCATTTATGTATGAAATTGTGTAAAATGCGTTATTAAATGTTCTATCAGCAAAACAGGTGTGTTGTGTAAAGATAGTGATGAAATATGTTCTACGAAATATGATTTATTGTGTTTCCCAGCTACACGAATTGATGACCGCCGACGAAGTGATGGGGATATTTCATACAACGCATGATTCTGGTATGATTAAGTGGAACAACTATAAATAGAATAATATTATTATATCGATATAATATATTATATCGTAAATCGTTGAAACAATTTCGAATTGCTGGCAATACTTTATAAACTTTTTCTTTTAGTACCGAAGTACGAAATCGTATCGATGCTGTACTCTATAAACGCTTTACACGAAAATGGTACCAGAAAGATGTATGTGAACACCTTTAATCGTGACATTGAACTTACCTTGAGCCCAACCGAGGGATACCTTGCTAGTGAAGACACTCCTTTATGGACTGTCAAATCTGGAGTTAAGCAACTACCAGAAGGTCTGCAATATACTCTCATACCGAAAGTAATCATTTCTTTTTTACATTGCTTTGCCACATCGTTCAGTACATACGTAATAAATGATTACTAGAAAAAAAATGACTTTAGGCACTAAAGGACATCGGTACTCCAATGCAGGACGAAAAAGCGGAAGCAGCGGTCGTCGTTGCATCAGAAAATAGTAGATTTGCTAGATTCGTAAGTTTCAAAATTAGCTTTAATCATTTTAAAGCGCTCTTTTAATTGCGTTATGCTAAAAGAACAACATGTTTTCGATCGACGCATAATAGCAGAATAACTTCAGTCGCTCACTTACCCTGTATACAATATTATAATGTTATAATCTTGGCAATAATGTTACTGCCAAGATTATGCAATTTATTGTTAACCTATTGTTTTTCACGTACAATTCTATTTTAGGACGGATTTCTTTCGTCCAATTTAACTATACGTTCTTTGCCGGAACGTGTTATTCGGCTTTTGTACAGAAAAGGCGGGCTATTTGAGTCCCACTTTAATAAAGAAAGTACAATGGATAACGTAATGTACACTTATCATCACGTTATTTATGAAAACATTCCGAAGGAGAACTATGACAGCTTTAGTAAGTAACTTTTCAACAAAACAATCAAGTACATTTATTACGTAATAAAAATAAATATTACTATGTATATAAACATAATTTTTATTATATTTTCCAGAGCTTGCGAATCCGCTGACTACCACGTATCCAATTCCAGAAGTTATATATCCAGAAGTTTTAGTAGTCATTGATTATAGTCTATATTTGTAAGTGTTACTCTACGTAATCTTTATTCATTTGAAGTTTTACAATGTTTAGGAGTCGTACTGTCTATTTTCAATTCTGTTATCGAGTTAGAATGCTGGGCCACAACATTGAACAAGCTAAACGATATATTGTTGCGTTCTGGAATGGAGTTGATTTACGATATCGGATACTAACGAAGCCGAAAATCCGATTAAATATCGCTGGTATAATTATAGCAATGGTATAAATTTATCTCAATTTTTTACTAATTCTTTTTAATGACTTTAGAAATTATGTATGGGTGGTAGAATATTTGTATTTATTTTTTGAAACTGCAGGACTTCGGAGCAGTTCCATATATTCAAGATAGTCGTTTGCAAGGAAACTTAGTAGATGCTGATCACGCGTTGCATGGTATGGCATCTGATTTCTACGAAGAGAAAAGATTCCCGTGGAAAATTTATGACATGGCAATGACGATGACACAGTAAGTCGATTGGAAATTCTCCGGTTAACCTTTAGTATTTAATAAGGTCAAACCCGAACGAAATTCGTATTATTAATAAATGAATGAACGGCGACGTATGATAATTTTGTATGTTCAAAATCAATAGCTCGATAAATCTTTTTAAATCGAACAAGTAGTTAGACGGAATTGATTTTTACAGTTTGGATTTATGCAGTAAATTAGATGAACATTTATGCGACCCTGCAACATTGGGTATGTGAACATTTCTTGCACAATGTTTAATATGAAATTGTAATAAAATGTTATATGCGATTAACATTGGCAGGTTACGCTTACGTAAAAGGCGCATGTAATAGAAACGCTACCACAAAAATGTCGGAGGCTGTTGGAATAGCAGAAGACAATGGCGGATTCAGTGGCATTATACCAGTAGCACACGAACTAGGACATTTGTAAGTTCTTATTATTTTTTCGAATAAAAAGAAAACTTAAGGTCTGCTAGGTAGTCTTTTTGACGAGTCCTCTGGCAGATCCAGGACAAAACGCTTTGGGAGCAATTTCAAGGTCGAAGACACCGTATCGACCTATCATGTAGTAAACATTTGCCATAATTTCAAGCATATTCTTTTAGATTAGGAGCCCACCATGACGGCACTGCAGACGATTCTAAAACCTGTTCGCCAAGCGATGGTTACATCATGGCAGGATCTCTGAAGTTAAGCGAACATCAATTCAAATGGTCCAATTGCAGTGTAAATTCACTTCACAGATTTCTCAGGTAGCCTCCGCATATTAATTATTACTGCAGAACAAATAATCAACAATTACAATAGGGCGAATGTTTGGATAATAGAACAGTTACTTAGTTAGAAGGCTAGATATTATTTTAATTGAATTTCAACGTTTCAAAGACTAGAGAATTCTAATATTTGGAGGATTATAAAATCAAGGTTCTACTTCGAATATCGTATTGGAACTTTAGAGATTATGAGAACATTTCATTTCAGTGGAGATCATGCAAAATGCCTCTATGACGAGCCACCGAAAGCTATCGCGATAAGACGACTCATGCCCGGAAAGTTGATGTCCCTTGATGATCAGTGTAGAAAAGTATACGGCGGCCCAGCATGCAAAGTAAGTAATTTTGAAATGATAGTAACGAATTTTCTAATAACGATGACAAATCTTACTAGACAAACAAATCTGAGGTTTGCTATCGATTGGATTGCGAAGTTCCTGATGGCAACGGCTTGTGTTCAGCGATCGCTGCAGCGGCAGAAGGTTCCCCTTGCGGACCAAATCTCGTAAGTTCGTAACGTTCACGAGATTCAATTAACGCTTTTATATTTTAGACTAAGCAAAGAAACATACCTTTTATTTTATAGATATGCCTTGACGGTGTGTGCGTATTGGAAGGAACAGAAATCAAAGATGAAAGAAATTATTCGACAATATTGAAGTAAGTTTTATAATAGAAACATGCTTGTTTAAGGGACGTGAACAACTATGTAGCATATTGCAATTAAATGTAAGAAAACAGATTATTTCGAAATTACTGAAAGTAAACTTTTTATTTTTAATAGTTTCTTAAAAATATTTTTGTTATACAAATATATCTTTTCCTCTACATGGAGTCATTAGTTCATCAAAGATTGCTATAGAAAATGAGAGGATAGAGTAATTAAAGGTGCACCTCATAGTGATTTTATAATAATACCTACTTGTAATTCTTCTGTCTTATTCATTTTGTAAAAATTGTTGCATTTTCTAAAATATTATATCTTATAAATAAATTACGCTAAAATTACGTTACTGTTTCAGCTAACACAATTATTTATTAACAAATATTTTAATATACAGAGGGAGTATTGCCTGTTAACTTATACAACTGCCTACATTAAATATAAATATAAATATGTGTGTGTGTGTGTGTGTGTAGATTAGATGTAATGATTAAAGTATATTAAATATAGAGAGCTTCACTGAACAACTTTTGGTTCTATACCTATCTCCTCATATAACTCAGTTTTACTACCAGGATAATTTTCCAATATACAATCGACAATTTCGGTACATAAACGTCTTCGTTTAGTGTATTCGCGTGAATACTCGTTCAGCGCTCTCTCCGCTTTCTTTCTAGATTCGGCCAAATCTTCAGTACCACTTGATGCCATCAATGCATCTAATTTATTTGTTAATACTGCAATACTTTCTTTGAGTTCGTTTCTTTGTCTTTTAGCTTCTTCAATCGTAATACTAGATTTTATAGATATCAATAAGGCTTCCTGAACTTTAATTTCTTTCTCTAATTCCTGATACTTGGTCTCAACTTCGTTGGCATGTGCCTGCAATTCTTTATCTATTCTCATCAATTCATGTACTTCCAAATTTGAATCCTGAATTGGACAATAAACCTTCTGTTTTCCATAAACCTGATGCAAAAATGGTAAATTTTGTATCGTATTTTTATCTTTTGAATGTTTCGTAATAGAATACGTAAAAATAAGTTGAAAACATAAAGTAAAATTTGTTCATACATTATTTTAATACTTTTGTTAGAACAGAAGTACAACATCGCCGCGAAATATTGCATTCAAAATATCTACCACTGTATTAAATTCTGGGCATAAACAGTATAATAACTTTTTTTTAAATAATAATAAGCTATATCGATTAGCAAATTAAAAATTACATAGTCTCAGAAAAAAATATTCTATGACATCGCAATTTTTTTATAGTAACTAGCAATAATACTTATAAACGAAATAATGCATCAAACTGTTATCTACGTCATTCATTATAGGCTTTTCATGATTCGTTTCTTGTTAATATTGGGCGCTATCGTTTTCAAAAATACCGTGTTTTTTTTTAACTTTTCGTACCGCAAAAACATAAAAAAATAATATAAAAATATATAAACCGTAACTAATTATACATATATACTGTTAGGAACTATTGACATTGCATTTCCCACTATCAACTTATTTCTACTGATTTGTTACACATTTAAAAGTAGGTATCTTACTTTTTCAAATATCTTCCCATCAGCTACTAATTTGTCTATAGCTTTTTGCACAGAATTTTTACCATATTCATTGTGTAGATTGACCACTATGTCATTAACGCTATAAGGCCTGTTTTGTACTTTCATAAAATTATATACAACATCAGCCATTTTTACATCTATCACAAATTTTGCTCACCACTTTATCTAAAGAATTCATGGAAATATTAATTTATTAATAATTATTCAACTGTTAATAAATACGTGAGTTGTAATTCTAGCGAACTTATCTGGACGATATATTAAAACTATTTAATAGTATTGTGCTACATGTTATTTAAATAGGTATTGATTGTTTCATAAAAAATGAGGCTTTGATTTTTTGCATTTTATGTAGTTTAAAGGAAGTTTGGTTTTTATTTATGATACTCCTTGAAAAAGTGTTTATATTCTTTGCAATCTAGCTTCGAAAATATTTTATTCACAAAAATCCTACGACATACCGGTCGAAAATTTCTGACGTATATCATAAAATTCATGAATTTTTGTAATTGTAGTCCAACTCTCTCATTATACGTTTCATAACTTCTTATTACTTACCAACTTTCACAGGCACTAGCGTTTAACGTGGAAGAAATAGAAAGAACGTATCACCATTTAGGTTACTTACATTTTAGGTTAAAATTCGAATTGTATTCACTGTATTGTCTGGAAATATGTGTACACTGGAAATGCATACAATAACCATAGACAAGGAAAGTACGTACACGAGTATAGATCGATCACCATATGGGTAATTTTTAGCGTCGGTATTTCAGAACCCTACATGGTAAAATTGTACGAGCTCAAAGAAACATCATGTAACGAATTCATGGGGTCTTGTTATAAAAAAAAGTAACTCGATTTTTTTACAATAACGTCTCATTGAATGCTATACAAATAGAAATGACCATAAAATTTAATAACAGAGTACAGTCGTCTCTCAATTCAAGAGCTTTTTCTTCTCCCAATTCTAGAATCTTTTTATCCCCTAGATTGGTTGTCGGTGTTACTCGTTTCTGTCTTGCTCACTCGCTATTTCCTCTCTTTGTCATAGGCTATGAGGACAGCACTATTCAGCTGTGAATCGTCAGCTAATCAGAGCATAACAGTTCGCTGCATTCTCCTATTCAAGAGCCTCGTTACCCCCCGATATGGTTCTTGCATAGAGACATCACTGTAGTGACTTTATCTCGTGTGGTCGAAACGGGATCTGCAATTAATCCCTAACGTAGTTTGTCCGTCCTCCGTTAAATTCCCTACACATCACTTTCACTGTCGATGCACCGACAGTTTTATTCAAATATGTACGTGCAAGTAAAGAAACAATTCCGACGAAACAAGTAATGCGCCAAAATGTGAGTTATTGAAAACGAAATGCTGAGACAACGAGGCGAAATAGAATCGAAAGGGTAACGGGAAGACCGAGGAGTTGTAAAACGTCTAGTATAGAAACGAAGTGCACGATATGTACGTCGAAAATAGGGGAGGACGTAGAAGCTAACAGAAAAAGGTAGGAAAATTTTAATCGTTGACGTGCCCAATCTACCTTATATAATACGAACACAGTCTCAGGATCGATGAATGGATGTATGCATCCACAGTGTGTCACGTTATCGTACAAGTACATATTATAGTCGAGTGGCGTATCGGTCGCCATACATTGGTCGTTGTCGCCGCCATTGTTTGCATGGGCGAGCGATCGAGCATACGAGCGTGAAAACGAGCCTAACAGCGGCGAAGAACGAGGGAACAAGAAGACGAATAACGATACACGGTCGACGGGGTCGTCGCGTTTGAAAGATACCTGAAAATTGAGAACCGGTTCGAGGGACAAGCTATGAAAAGCGTCTGCATTCCGCACGTTCGAGTGCGGCTTATTGTCTCGATCGTTCGAGGGGCAAATCGGCGACCGAGGGTTGCAGAAATTGTGTAGTGCGGTTAACGAAAGGCAACCGACAGTATTCGACAGTTTTTCCCCGACTAATGTGGCCGTTTCGGACAGTGGTGGTCACGGCGTCCGCGATCATAGAAAACGTGGAGCATTGCTCTCCTGTGTGCTGCGACGCTACCGATGCAGCTTCGCCGAAGAGATCGGACACGATTTGGTCGTTCCCTTGACCGGATTACGTTCGCAGTCCTGAAGAAAGTTCCAGCGGTGATGAACAATACCGTGCAGTGCGCGAACGTGTACGATGTTTCGTTGAAGAACGATTGCTTCTTCTCTAAAAATGGGTTCCCAACGAGATATTTTCTAATTCTGTGATCTGAACGGCCTCGAATCACGCGAAGCTTTGTGTGCCGATTGACTCGCGCCGTGCTTTTACTCGAGAACATTATGTGATACTTCATCTATTGGAATTCTGCACCCCTTCCTCGTCACAGCGTTGTAGATCAAACACACAAAGGTTAGTGCCACCAGAATATTAAAGTGCGATAGTCGTGGATAATAAAGAACGGTAATGGAAATGGATGTTGGATCAACGAAAGATCGAGGTTTAAAATATTGGCATACTTCAAAGTATCGTTTCATCGAACAAACTTACTTAATAGGATTTTCAATGACCGTGCTACGTCAATGTCGACAACTTTTAAAAAATTGTATAGGTAACCTCGGTACGGGTCGGGAATTTATGTCGTTTCACCTTATGCGCTTTTTGGTTGAAGTTCGCTCGCCTTTATTTCTATAATTTATACAGAAAAATAGACAAGTCTTTTTTGCTTTGATAGTGTTGTAACCCCTTGAAAAGTAGATGCGCAGAAGTGGATACGACTATTTGCGCATCGGTCTCACGAAAGGGTAGTAAATGTGTAGGAGGGCTACGGTAAAGGGAGCACGAGTGGAACGAAACGGAAAGAAACACGTGTACCTTGTTGAATAATGCATCCCTCTCACAGGTTTTGTACGTAGCTGCATTTTCTGGTTGTCGCGCAGTAGTGAACAGTCTCGAACGTCACCACAAGCGACCGCAAACAAGCCTATTTTTTTGCTTTCGGCGATTCCGATACGCCGCGACTCTTAAAACGCCAAATGACACACGCGCGCTGATACGTTTCCGGTCAAATAAATCCGCGATAACGATGATAACGACAGAAGTGACATCGATATCCGACGGTGCCAACAACCGATAAGGTGCGATCGTGTTACAGTGCTTCGTTGTCACTTCGCCGATCGTTTCATTCGTAACAGTCTGACGGATCGTAATCCGAGTAATCGAGGGTAACTGTTTTCTTCGGAACCATGTACGTGCGACGCAATTTTTTAAATACCGAGAAATAAATCTTACCAACTGTGACAGTAAAGTGACATTAAATGCTTTCGACGTCTCAGCTGTGTAGAGTCATCAATTTTATGCGAACGGTGAACCATATATTTTAGTTCGGCTTTTTATTTCAGGATGCTGGACCCTTCCTTTTCGCATCGAGAAGGGAATCTTGGCCCCGTGACGATGCTGATGCTTTTAATCTTGTCGTTGACTGACGTACCTTCCGTGAAAGGTGAGTAGACAATGTAGAACCACCGGTGGCACCGCCACCCCTCCTCTCCTTTTCTCTTCCGTCCAATAGAAAACGCTTACGTCAAGGTAGCGGCTGTCGGAACGATTTCAAATCAGTTCGATTTGAAATACAAATTGTATTAACGGTATCAAGAACGTATTAACGCTGAACCTACTGATTCCTAAAAATGATAAATTTTAAGGTATGTCGATTCACGACGATAAAAAGACTGTTTATTTAAACGTCTCGCCGTTTTTATTATTATATATCTCTACATTAAAGACATCCTACAATCTGATGTATTGTTTTTAACTTAACAGTACAGTAACTTTTCAAATTTGTTAAGATATTTTCTTACAAATTAGAAAAATGACACGCGTCGCGCACTTGTGGCGGTGGGTTCTGCGAGCGGTTTCGGTACGTCGCATATATGCGTCGCTAGTAGCAAAAGGGTTTAAAATGTTAAGCCGGTGATTTTGACTATCCCAGTAGGCCTAGATATTGAATACAGTAAGGATACAGTGAATGATTTTGTGGTAGGTTCCTGCGAGTTCCCGGCGAGTTGGGCCGGTGAATGGTACGAGCATAGCAAAGTGGTATCGGTTACCGTAAACGCCACTTCTCTGGGTGAAAAAACGTGCGTGGAACGATCTGCCGATTCGTACATCATTTAGTAAGTAGAAATTATGCGAGCGCAAGGAACTTTAGGGCAAGACAGAGGGTACAATGATTCTTGATTTTAGCGGAGACAATTGTTACCACTGCTTAATCGTCAATGACAGACACGAGAATGTGATACAGTTTCGCGAAGGTAAGAAAGGACCCAAAGTCTCCCTAGAAAAGTCTCATCCGATCTACAATTAATCCATCGTTTCCCTGCTGTAGGATACTGCCACCCGTCGCAAATTCCGTTGGAAGATATGTGCTCGACCATCAAATCGGACGATACGCTTTTCTCGATGTTCCGCGTAAATTCCAAGCCGATACCGTGCCCTTTCAGCGGATCGTCGTTTACGTTTTCGTACGATAAGGGGTATGGCGAGTGCTTATCCCCTGTCAGCCTCGGGGAGAAGTGCACCGACGAAAGTAAATTGCTCCTCAAGTACCAAGCTTGCCCGGACATTACCAGGAGCGAAAGCAACAGTTAGTACCTGCGAATTCTGATCAGAATTTGAGATCACTGAATCAGAACACTGTTGCAATGTTGTACAAATTATTTCACGTTTCAGCGGAAGAATTGCAATGCCTAGCGGTGTGGAACGATGGTCGCAACAAGTACCTAGTTGGAACTTTGAAAGGAAGAAGCGTGTCCGGTGCTGAGAAAACCTACAGGTATCTTTCACGTTCGAACATACACGATTTGCACTCCAATGTTATGGTTCCTTAGTTTTTAATCCATTCGTTTTAATTCATTTAGATGTTTCTTGTACGAGGAGAGAACGCATCATCAGGGGAAGGTGGTCTATCTACTGGCCCAATCCGGTGAGCCTACGTGTAACGGCCTAACCACTGTTTCCGAGGGATCGCCTACGATTAAACTGACAAAAAGTAGGAAACTTGGCTCATTACGTGTGTCGTGTTAGCCATTTTCCATCTTCATCCTTCTCGTTCGTTATTTTCACAGTCGACAAGGAGCACAATAAATGTAAATATCCCTCGTGGATCACCGAGCATCACGACTGGCATTCGTTGGACGGTACCAAGGTCTATCATTTCACAAACAAGAATGCGACTCTGAAAGTGCGAGTACAAAATACCGAGGGGGACACGTCCCACGACGAGAAGATCGTCTGCCATAATCTAGAGAAATTCCACTCTGGCGATAGCGCGCAAGGACACAAAGTACAATTAATTGCTCACGTAACTAGCGGCTGGTGAGTATACGTGGTATTGTGTACTGTCGGTTTTCGACCAGAACCTAATGACATTGTGGTTGCAGCGATATCGGTTACGTTTGCATGATATTCCACAAACGGGATCAACATATTATAGAGTTACAACAGTCGGGTGAGTATTTTTCAAGCCTCTGTGTGACTCTGTACACTGTGATTCGTTTCTGACCAACAATCTCTTGTAGATCAAAAGGCCATAATGCCGGACGAGGCGTGCTCTCTCTCGAATACATCCACTATGCCGTACACCACGCTCGTCAGTGAGTAATACAATAGTTGAACATCGTGGAAAATTTTAAGGGTAGCAAAGGTAACCGATCGATCGTTGACGCAGGCTCGTCCTTGCGCCAGAGGAAGTGTCCGAACCATGGGAGATATACCATGCTAGGATTCGCTCCGTTTCACCTGGCTGGCACGTCGATCCGTCGACAGCGTCGCAGCGAGAAACGTTCGTCCAGAATCGTCAAAAGGAGAACATGGAACGAGGACCTGCAACAGGTGAAGACGCACGATCCACTGCAACGACAGCATCAGCAACAGCAAACACACCACCATCACCATCATCATCATCAGCACGGAGGGGAACAACAACTTCAGCAGGAAGAATACGGAGATGAGTGTAGCACCACCGATGTTGAGATAGGATGTACCTCGTCGGATCAGAGCGAGATTATTACTAGAAAATCGTGTGGCAGTGAAGAAACGAGTAAATTTTGCTTGAATACGATTCACCGGTTTGCTTAAAAGAATAAGTGTTTATAATTTTGTCTGTTCGATTCTTGCAGCGTACTACTGCCATGGAAGTTGGGAAGAAAAGGATGCCTGGTACACGATAGTGTCTCGGAAAACCAGTCAGACCTCTCCCGGATTGGGGCAGACATACTGTTTGTCCATGCGATTGAAAGGTAACGCAGGAAAATCGACGGGGACAAATAATAAAGCTAAACTGCCCGATCAAGAGTTCTGGGTTACGAGATTGGATCGCGTATGCCACAGAGAACCAGCGGAGGACGCGTGGACACACACCCTCGCGAATCAAGGTGTGTTGACGATGATGTATACCTGATGAAATTGCACACACTGCCTTCATTTTCAAATCATTGTTTTCTCCTATCAACGTTATATCGTTGCTCGTTCCCTTTGTTGCAGGTGTTTGCGAGGACGCAACAAAGGCAGCTTCCAGTTTAGCGCCATTCCTTCCTCTATCGAAAGTCTTATTTATTATAATTGCTGGGAATTGCGCGGCCTACAAGTTTCTGTTGAGATGATATGCGTGTTCCAAGTGAGACAAAAGCAATGCTCGAGGCGGTACCGTTCCTCCGAACTCTTGTGCGAAACGAGCCAAGAAAAAGGCCGGCAAACCCCTTCGAGCTTTCGTGTTCCTCTTCTCGAAGAGGTCGAGACCAAGATTGGGCGAACGGATCAAGTCGAGCGACGCGAATCCTTGAACAGAGCCGCGAAGTTTGACTGTGCGGTTGGCGGAGCACGCGTTCTATCGTTTCTCATCTTTTCCTTCTTCTTCCTTTTATTTACGACTGGTTTCAACGGCAGCTCATAGGTAATTATCATTTCTTTCCATCCATCTTTGCTTCACTTCCGTTCCGCATTGGCCTATCCTTCGGCTTTTCTATTCGCTTGTTCGGGCACTCCTTTACGCGGGACCGTGTGGAACCGTTATTAGTCTTTGTTGATTGGACGTATTATTTCGTCACGGTCCTGCCGCAGCATACTTTAAGGACGTACTTAGATTTTACACGCGAGGACCGTCCGTTTCGACAGAGAATTTTTAATAACGTTTATAGCCCGTGCATTTATAAGTTTTCTATTTCGTATCGTTTTTGAATGCGTGTCGAGAACAAAGCGTTCTCTGTCGCACCGAAAGGAACCGCAGACGTTAAATATACGAGTGAAAATGCGAGCAACGAGGCACTAATTTTTCGTGAGAAAACTTGCGAGTTTCTAAAGATAAAGGTAAAGATAGATAGATAGATAGAGAGAGAGTGAGAGAGAGAGAGAGAGAGAATGTGTGAGAATCAGCATACTATCGAGCACCCGCGGCTTCTGTAGATACGAGCAGGGTATAACGAGTCAAGACCAGGTTTGATCGATCGCGGGTAAGATCCACACGATTCTACGACTAGAGGTGTTTGATTCGACTAACGCGTAACAATTACAATAAGAGAGTCCTTTTTTTACTTTTTAATCGACTATACGTTGTACATAATAATTTAAGCACTGTATAAAGACTGTTTTTAAAGAGTATAAGATTTTCCACTAATAATCGCAACGGATCATCGAAACGCGCCAGAGATTCACGTGTAATAATCATTCGATCAGACTGACGAAAACGGGAACGGGACGATGAAATAGGATTATGCTCGGTCGTTTGGCGTGGATGGCCTTTGCGCGCGGATCAGAAAGTAGACCAATTCTAGCCGAGAGACCGAGCACGTCGAGTCGTTGATGGACAGCGATGCGATTCGTTTGAAAAACTAAATGGCAGAACTATCCTCGAGTCGCACTTGCCAGTTTCTTTGTTTGCAAGCCGCCGGCCTGGCGAATCGTGTTTCGATCCTGTGGGAAAACGTGGCGTGTTCAGTAACACCTCGTCGCACTCGCAGCAAACTTTAGTTTTGTAGCGACAGAATTTGTCAAGAGAGGCGAGACGAAGCTGACGCGCGTCGGTCTAATGTTCATAGGATAGAGGAACTTTTTAAAGACGGAGATAAATTTTTATTTTTATACGCATAAACGCCATCGTTCCTGGTTCAATTCCCGTTCGTTCAGACATTCTCAGACTTTGCTTCTCCTCCGGAGAGCAACCCCTCGCCACACTCGGCCGATCATTGTTTCCTCCCCACTGTACACGCTCTCCCTCAGCCTGCCTGTTTTATACACTTCACTTTGTTCCCGATATATGTTCGGATATTTTTTGATAAGACTACCGTGCGCCGCGCCCACTAGGAATTTTTCAATCGATGAATAGTTAATGAAATAAAAAAAGAAAAAAAAACAAGAGCACGTTTCTATGCGTCTCCGCGTCTTTGCGTGCCAGTTAAGTACTTGGTGCACGCGATGCTCGCGGTCGGAACAGTGTCACTTCTTCTACATCTTCATCTTCTTTCGTTTGCTAACGAAACGACTGCCCGTATCTTGCGCGAACTAATCTTAAGGATAAGATACTATGCACGTTGTCATTTTCTTTTCGGAGTAGATGTTCCTGGTGACAGATCCGCGTCACATGTGTCAAGTAATAACGAACGTCTCGTGGGAGTGGTTCGGGAGGGGGGCGGAGGCGAAGATGCGTGCCGCTAATTACAGAGGCGATTCGACCAGGGTCGAATGCAGTCCCGCGTCGAAGCTCGCGTATTTCCAAAATAGTGGGAAAATCGATGGATAAAAGTGTCTCGAAACGAAAGATATATACCGGTTCTGGGGCTTTTTCATGAAACGTCGACACGCACGGACGAAAAAGAGAGACGCGTAGACACGCGGACGGATGCGAGTAGTGCGAACGTAAATTCGTATAACTGACCACGAACAACTTTTTACAAATGTCTAACTATACGTGTACGCGTGTTTGCGCTTTTGTACATTTTGTATAATGAATGCGTGTTTTGCCGATCCTGGGAGTGCGTGCGTAAAGAAAAATCGTGTGATTAAAAAAGAGAGAGAGAGAGAGAGAAAGAGAGTGAAAGAGAGAGAAAACTACGCGCAGTGGTGCGCGCCCGCGATACTCTATTGTTTCTTTAACTATTGTGATGTTAACGCAACAACGACGATCATAACGACGATTGCCGACGATAACGACAAAGACGATCTCTCGGAGACAGAGACGCCGTACGATTCGGAATAAAAATAGTAGCGTTTAAGAATATACACCGTGCGTTGCTGGCCTCGAGGGTCGAGCAGTACGCAACGAAACACGTGCATCGATCGCCGCCGACCGATCGGTCGATCGATCGGTCGATGCGCGAAATCCACGAGGGAGAAGCTGCGTGTTTGTATCGGGACACGGCCGCGCGAGCCTTGTTTCCGAAGTGATCGTACAGTCCGACCGTTTCTCATCGTTCCTAATCGACGGATCGACAAGGTCTGCGAGCTCCGGCGAGCAGGATCACTGCCGAGACTGCGTCGAGATTATTTCTCACACGGTTCGTCAAAATTGCTTCTCCCCATGGGAAGCCGATAAGCGATCGACGCGTCGCGCTACCGGTTCACCGCGATGGCACTTTGAAACCGTGAACCGACAGGGCCTTTTTACTCGATCAACCGAACAACTCGGTGAAAAGTCTAGAGCGGTGTCGGTGTTTAGCGATTCACCAGAACCATGGATCAAATGTTGTGACCCATAAGTAAAAGCTACACTGTGTGTAACGTTTATTATTATATTTTGAATATGACAAAATACACATTCATGTACAGAAAACACGGTTGCAGGGAAGTTCGTGAGTCTCACCCCTCCCACAAAATTGCTTTCGAATTTCGCGTGGATTACGTTCTAGATAGAAGAAGGGAGCAAGCTGCCCCTCTTGGCAGAATCAATGACCATCGTTTAGTCGCGTACGCGGTTGTCGGCGCAGTTTCCAAAATTGCAAAGTTTGTCGGATTTACGGGAGCAGGTTGCAGAAGCAACGAGCGTGCCCAAACAATGCCGTCTCGCGCATACGGAGAAATTTGATTGCATACGCGACGCGTGACGCTGAAATGTACGAGGGAAGCCACGTGGATACCGTGGATCGATAGGACTGCTGTTTTGACAAAGCGGTCGATCAACTGGTATGTTGAACAGCGGTCGACTCGGGGGCGTGCATCGAATCCGCCGTTAAACGGTGTTTAGGTATGCACGGCCGCAACACCAGCACCGTGTCGCGGCACGCTCTTCCGTGCACGCGTCGCAACCCTGCCCCCTTTCCCTCCTTACCGAGAAAAAGAAAGAAAGAAAGAAAGGAAAGGAAGTAAAGGAAGGTTAAACTACGACTAATTGGTTCCGCTCGGCAAATTCTAGCCGGTCGCAAAGTGTGTCAGGGGAGCGAGCCAATTTCGAGGGAGACTATCGAATTATTGGTACGCCCCCGAGAACTACGCGCAGTTTCGATGTCGTAGAAACGAACGATGCGAGACTAAAAAGAAGTAGAACGGAGGAAGATGAAATGTAGGACACAAATGAACGGGGTGAACGGTAATAGCATCTAGGAAAGGGTTGCGCATCTGCGCAGGTGTTGTATAGATTCGCAAGGTTCAATAATTTGCCACCGATACGCGGATACGTAGAAAGTTTATCCTCGAAAATGTTTTCTATTCCCTAATAATCGCCTCTCGTCGTCTCGCGTCCGTCCCCGTTCCATATTCCCCGCATCCGCCGTTGCGTCTCATGCTGCAATATTCGAGGGTGGCACGGTCTGCGTCCGGCGCACGAAAATTCGAAATTCTCGGAATCCGTTTCCCGCATTGTCGACGACTGCACACGGGCTCGATACGAATCGATCGATCCGCGGATGACCGCCGGCCAGTGTCCGTTCGATCGGAGAATCTCTTGCGAGAAGAATTAATCGACGATTGAGAAGGAAGACCACCGAAAGCGGCCGCGTTCCGCGCTTTGTTCTCCGTTTCGCTCGAGGCGGGGAACAATTAGCGCGCTGCTGCACCTTCTCGTAATCGTTGTTGACGTTTCGCAATTCTTCTCCACGCGCAGTTCCGAGTCGCGCGTTCTCAGGGTTCTCGCCCTTCGAGCATCGGGCAAGGAAATGCAGGCTGAAGGGAAGCACGAGCAGAGTGTCCTCTTGAACGAGAGGAGAACGGAGAAAATAGAAAGACGAGGGACGAGGAGAGCTCGCGAGAAAGAGAGGCAGGGAGGAGACAGAGAGAAACGGGGATACGGGTCGGCAACGACGGTGCTGCTGCTTTTTCCACCCCCGGCCCCCCTTTTTCCCCCTCCGGCGGAGAAGCGCAGGCGCTAATGTCCTTTCTCGGTGGTCGTATTCCACGCCAGTTATCCGTGGAATGCGAAGGTAAACGGTGCTCTTTTTCTCGAGAGGACGCAAGGTATCTGGATCAAACCTTTGTTTTCATACATCGCAATTCTCACGCCCGACGACACCGAGCAACCATAACCCGTCGCTAATTCACCCCTTAGAGACCGACGCATGTTGCACTCTCTCCTCGATGTCATCGTGATTCGTCGCACCGCACAGCTCACGCTGCACAATCCCGTGCTGCCAATGTACCCGAAAGTTTGCCCGCTAATCGAGTTACCTGCTCGCTTCCATGCCGTGAAACGCCCGGTTTTTCTCGTGACCGTTTTCATTAATGCACCGAGCGGCTCGCGGGACCGTATCATTCGCTCGTGTCTCACGCTACCGAGAGGTCACCATTCGCTTTACGCAACACGCTTAATCGCGAGCCCAAACAATTACCCACCCATTCTTCCACCCACGGCAAAACAAACGGATCGTCAACGGTGCACCGTGGAAAGGAGCAGCGTGATCGGCTCCTCCTGCCTCCTGGGGTCCGTGTTCCTCGGCCGAGACCGAACGGCGGTCACCGCGCGCCTATTTCTATCCCCCCAGGTAGATTTGTTTCGACGAGTGTCTCCAATTAGCGTTCACTCGACGTCGATTCGATCCCTGCTTTTCCGTTCGACGATTACTTCGGCCACCCGACGCGAACAATGCCACCGCGTTGCCCTTTGTACACCGCTCCTAGGGCCGCATTGTTGACGTTTTCGAGAGCCATCCGGTAGCTAATAAATGCTCGCCGCATTAGTCGGCGAATCGTCCGAGTCGATGAGAAAGTATTTCCAGCAGAAAACGGAACGGTCGCGAAATCTTTGGAGCGGCTCGACGGTTCGATCGCGATCGGAGAATCGTCGTTGCCAGGCAGTTTACGCGAACGCCAGTAACCATCGGAATCTCGCGCCGGTTGTCCTCGTTGACCCAGACCAGCATTTTGGCCGAGCCGACCTTTCTACCTAGATTCCGTTTGCACGGTCGTTTGATCGTTTAACGACGAGCGTGAAATTATCGATCGGCCTGCACACGATATACGTCTCGTATCGGCAAACAGGAAGGATATTTCTAGGCAATTCGATCGGGAGAGTCACTTCCCGTTTGATCAATGATCGGGGCCTCCGCAGAATTTTCACGCTTCCGCGAATCGCATTCCGGTTTCCCGCGGATGCCCCGGGTATGTCCCGGTCGATTGATTCGTTGACCGAGATATCGATTCGATTCGAAACTAATTCCTAATCCCGCGACCATGTTTCGCAATTGCAGGCGCAGCTTCGACGACCGAGCGTACGTTCGAACGCGAGAACCTTTTGTGCGAGAAAGAGGGAGACACAGAGAAAGATAGAGATAGAGAAAGAGTGGGACGAAGGACTTTGAGAGAAACGGGATGAAGATTACGCGAGGGTCAAAGTTCGAGACAGGACGGATCAGTGAACTACGCAGAGCGATTAACGCGCAACTCGGCTAGAAGACCGTCCGACCGAGGTCCAAATGTCAGTCACCGTCGGGGTCGCGACACTTGGAAGTCAAAGGACGTAGTGAGGGCTCGTTGGTCGTCGAAATTCGTCGGCGGAACGGAGCAAGATACCGCGAGGAGGAGGAGGAGGAGGAGGAGGGTCGAGGGAAGCGCGAATCGGTCGGAGGGGACCGGGTAGGGCGATCGGCCGGATATCGGAGGACTCTGGGAGTTCGGAGAACTTGAGGAGCTCGAGGAGGAGGTTGGGCGAGGCTTGAGGAGCCACGAAGGAGTCGGACTAAAAGAGCCTCGTGACGGAGGGGCTTCGTACGGCCCTGGCGCGATTGCGGCATTGCACCCCCACGGGGGGTTCTCTGCCAAACACACAGAACTCGTCTTCCACCCCGGAACACAAGAACCACGTGAGTATGCGAGTGACCTAGAATCAATCGGACCGAGCGAGGTAGAGTAGTCGATCTCGCGAGGCGGCGACGTTGTTGTGCATGTGTTCTGGTTGCCCGCAGCAGGGCTGTTTGGACGGCCGCGGGGCGAATGGACGAAACGGCAACGGGAACGGGAACGGCGGCGGTTCGCGCAGCAACGGAACCGATTCGGCGTCGGCGTCGGCGTCGGCGTCGGCGTCTGTGGCAGCGGCAGCGGCGGCGGCGGCGACGGCGGCGGCGACGGCGGCGTCGGCGGAAACGGAGGCATCCGAGTCGCAGTCGCAGTCGCAGTCACAGGCGTCGCGTGCAGGCGGCTCTTCGCATCGGCACAATGGAACCGAGAATATCCGCGATACCGATTTGTTGTCTCACGCGACATCCGCGCTGCGAAGACTGCACTTCAAGTCCACCGGCGGCAGCCGCAGCAGCTGCAGCGTGCCCAAGGTCGTTGTCATGGGATCGAGCACCGCCTCCGAGACCACGATCAACACCAGCACCGACAGCGCCAACACCATGCTCACGATGGTAAGGTCGTCGCGGTAAATCTGGCGACGGTAAGGTCGCGCCCGGCCGACGCTTTCCTCCAGAGAGAAACTGACCGCAGGTGACCACCACGGACGGAGAACAGCCGGACGATAGTTTCGATCTGATAGACATCCCCTCGGAGATGTCCCCGCCCGCTCCACTGCCGGCGGCCCCGACGCCCGAGCCGGCTCCGCCACCACCGCCTCCGCCGCAGCCGCCGCCGTTTTTGCCGGACGACGAGTATTCCCAGGTGGATCGGATCGCCGCGACCGCCGGGGGCCAGATATCGATCTCTGCCGCGCGATCGGAGCTCACTGCCCGCCTCGAGGTCCGGGTGTCGAGCACCTCGAACCTCCTCGAGGACGTCGACGGTCCACCGGTCGCCACGGCCATGCTCGCCGCCAACAATCTCGAGAACAGCGTGCCCAGGTTGCCTTCCTCCGGCCGCACCCCTCCGCTGCCGGACCTCCGCGCGACCGACTTTTTCAGGTTTGTCTTCGAGTGGCTCGGACCGCTCGGGAGAGTCCGATTTCTCCATCCGGCTCCATCTTGTTCCAGCACCCCGGTCAGGGGCTCGGTGGACGCGGGCCAGCCAGACCCCGACTGCAATCCGATGCTGACTCTGATCGTCGGCAAGGCTCGCGAAGACACCACCGGTCCGTCCGATCGATCCTACTCGCGGCGGAGCAACAGCTCGTTCAGCGAAGGCAAGCACGGCCAGAGGAAGCCGAGCGTGAACGTGACCACGAATCCGTTGGACATTTCGCTGGTCGGCGCTTGCACCAGCAACGACCGACCGTCCTCGGAGGGTCCCGGGAGGACGACAGCCGGCACCAAGATCCGTGGAAGAGGCACCGGTGAGTGGGCCCGGCCGAGATCCGCACACGGTAACTATCCTGTATCGTGTGTACCGGTGCTGTAGCGAGGACGCGTGTATAGTTGCGACTCCGTAGGACCGATTCTGACCGCGAGGTAGAAATGCGATAGAGCCGGGGCAGAGCGGGTGTAGAGCGGGCGATGATGATGTAGCGGGCGACGTAGAGAACGATTCGAAAGCCCGTGCACAACGTTTGTTCTCGTTAAGAAAATCAATTGTTGTTGTTTTCTTTCAGAATCTCATCCCCTCGTTTCGACCATTCATTCATGGGTCAGGCTCTTTTTCCCGTTTTGCGCAATAGGTATACTGTTGGTTGTGCTCGAGTTGTGCTTCGAGATTCCTACCGTGATCGAGAGAGATCGCCGAGTCGATCCGACGTCCCGCCGACTCCCGCTACAATGGCACTCCTGCCGCGATCGATTCGAAACGAACGCGATCCGATTCGAACGGCTCGGCGATCTCTCTCGGCGTAGCGATCTTCTGTGTAGACGAGACGCGGACGGGACACACTCGACGATTCGTGACAGTCGTTTCTGCTCTCCATGCCTTACACCTGTTTGCATCTACTCGATACACCTGCGTGCCGCGTCTCCGTGTGTCGTGTGTCGATTACCACCAACGATTATCGTTTTCTTTTGAGCTCATCTCGCACCTCTCTCCGTCCCTTCGGATTCTCGTTCTTTCTTCCTGTTTACGTTCTGTGCTTGCTCTTCCGGTCAACCGCGCGGTTCTCTCTCCTCGATCGCGTCGGAACCGTTGCCGTCGCTCGCCGATCGGAACTACATGCACGGCCGTATAACTTTGCCCGATTACGCGGTGGACCAGTCGAGAAGAAACATCGCCCGGTCCAACGAACGGTCGCGCAAACTTGCGGAAAGCGTGTTCGATGGATCGAGCGAAAGCGAGAGAGAGAGAGAGAGAGAGAGAGAGAGAGAGAGAGAGAGAGAAAGAGGAGAGAAAGAGGAGAGAAAGAGGAGAGTTAGAGGAGAAGAGAGCCGTCACTTTCCGCAGGCCACTCGACATCTCGAATTTTTACCAAAAATCGTAATTCTCTTTTCTGTCGGAGACTGTTTCCTCGAGTCGATGCGTTTCAGTCCCGAGCAGCGCATGTTTTCTACCGATTATCGCCGTTAGTCGATGTTAAACAGTAGTTTGATAGCGCTTCGTTTGCCGTAGCAGATTCCACCGAATTGCCGCCTCTCCATTCGGAGCACGATCGTTGATTGCGCGTTGCGGACCGATCCCCAATCGCATCGTCTCCTCTTCGCCCTCCTGTGTATCCTCTGTCCCCTCGTGTCGTTCGTCCAGCTGTTCTCCATCGTTCTTCTCGTCTCGTAGTTCACCGGGGACCATAGAGAGACGAGCACGCAACGCGAGCAACGAGTCGAACGGAAAAAGACAAAATAAGAAAAAGACAAAAAGCAAAACGCACGCACACCACGGCCCAATCGAAACGTACTTCCGTTTGAAATTCTCTATACCGAATTC
This sequence comes from Augochlorella aurata, assembly GCA_028455555.1. Taxonomy (NCBI): domain Eukaryota; kingdom Metazoa; phylum Arthropoda; class Insecta; order Hymenoptera; family Halictidae; genus Augochlorella; species Augochlorella aurata. The sequence continues at coordinate 15,372,884 of CM052160.1, read as the reverse complement.
GTCTTCCATTCGCTAAACCACCGTTGAGCGGCAATTCTGTATGGAAAAAAGAAAACGCACACGCGTATGTATCCGACAAGCTTGTTAGCACCTTGCGAGAAAGACTCTCCCGGCATCGTACGTTCTCCGGTCGAGCACCTAGAAAAGTCTGCTTACGATCCCGCGATCTCGCTCTCTGCAGTCTCTTTGGAAGTCGATCTGGCCAGAGTAGACGCGATTAATCGAGCTACACGTAGACTGGAAAACGCTGGCGACAGAGGCGAGCCAGGACGAAGAAGACGAACGAGAGGTGGACGAGGAAGATCGCGATCGAGAGGAAGGAGGTGTGGCGAAGAAGAGGGTGGTGGCGGTGGTCTGGCGAGGGGAGGACTGGGCCGAAGGTGAACCGTCGTCGAAGTTTCGCGATCGATCGATTCGGACGGGGATCGACGAGGTAGCAAAGGGCAGGGCACGCAAAGGGCACGGAAGGGGAGGAGGGGGGGAGGAAGGCAAAGGGTGCGCTGGGAGGAAGCACCGGAAACGGGGCTGGGTGGACGCGGTAGAGTCTGGTTCCGGGGTTCGTTCACGAGACGGATAATAAAGGTCGATTAAAGACAGGAGAGAATGCTCGCGATGTCCGGTGCTCGGAGGTCTTTTGGTAACTCGCAGCGTACGACAGGGACCGTTCAGGATGGACCGAGGTAACGGATCTTTGCTTTTCTAATGCCGAAAAGGGGGCAACACGGCCGGCACCAAGAGAACCACGCAAGCGGCCACGATCGTGGTGCAGCAGCCGTCGCTGTCGCTGGACGGATCCACCGGGGCGGCGACCATCCTCTTGCACCCGGAAGTGGACGTCAGGCGCCGCGAAGAGAACATGAGGCAGCTGCTGGACGTTGCGAACACGCTAACGTTACAGGAGATACACGACTTTGAGATGAGGTACGTTTCACCGAGCTACGATTCGAGCGTTGGCCACGGCAAGGCTGAGACTCGTTCGCTCTGCGGGCAATTGCTCGCCACTGGACCAGCCACAGCCCCTGGTCCAACCCCGCGTCCAAGCGTCGTTCGAGTCCCCGTTTCCGTCCGCATCGGCCCCCCGATAACGATAACACGCGCGACGCACCGCGCGTCCCCTTCTGCCTTAGATACGGCAGCCCGCACCACAGCAGGTCGCAGTCGGTGAAAACGCCCGGCAGCCGATCCTCGGGTCGGCCAAATTACTTGTGTCTTCCGCAGCAGAGATCGAGGGTCGCCAGCATGCCGAACACGGGCGTCGAGGAGGAGTACTACAGGCAGAGACATTTCAGTATCACCGCCAAAGGGGTGGTAAACAGAGGCGACTCCCTGAAAAGTCGGAGATCCCGGTCCAACAATAGCGTCGCTTCGAGCAACTCGAGGTGAGACTTTCCTCAGTCCCCCTACCCACCGACCCCATCGTGTGCTCCTTCAGCGTTGTCGAGAACGGTAGAGCGTGTTTGGACGCGCGAGTCGGAGGCGACGATCGAAATTCGGGATCGAGGCTGAAGGACGACAACGGAAGGACCCACCGCGCGGTCCCACTTTATATCGAACGCGTGAGTTTACGTACGCTTCGACAGTCTATAGACGACGTAGACGCACGTGTTGGGCTTTAGAGCGGGATCGAAACTCGACGTTGCCGCGGCAAAGGAGAAGGACCGAGGACCCCCAGCAGCGACACGGGGCTGTCCGAGAATCGCAAACGCTGCTGCGAAGCTGCCCTCTCGATCCGTCGATCCGTCCAGACCGAAACGAGTTCTCGAACACCGGCGAGCAAGGATAACCTGAGCTCTGCGATAAGAGAAGCACAGAAGCTTCTGCGAGAGCTCGTGAAACTACCTGCCGAACCCCGGCATCTTTTATTACATGCTTGTTTCTTTCTTTTTTTCTTCCGTCCTTTTGTCGCTCTCTTTCGGCGTGGCCACCAACGGCGGTGCAGCACGGAACACCTGACCGCTTCGTACCCTGGCTCGGCGAGGAACTCGGCGGCGGGATCGCTGGCCAGCTCGAGGGAGAGCAGCGCGTCGCAGGGACCGACGCCGTACCATGTCCTGATGCTGGGGGCTCCGGCCGTCGGCAAGAGTTCGCTGGTCTCGCAGTTCATGACCTCCGAATACCTTCACGCGTACGACACCTCCATCGGTGAGTGGTAGCGCCGCGGTCGAATAAATAACATATCCTCGATTCGAGAACTCGAGTCGACCCATCTCTGTTCCCGGCAGACGACGAGTCCGGGGAGAAGACCGTGAGCGTGCTCCTGGCCGGGGAGGAGTCCGAGCTGACTTTCATCGATCACACCAGTGCCGAGATGACGGTGAGTGGTCGAGTCGCGACGGTGCACCGATGCACGACCGATCGAACGACACGATGCACCAACTCGCAGCCCACCGACCGATCACGCTTCCTCCAATTTCGAAACCGTTCAAACGACCGGCTATCGAACCTTTGTGCACCGATCGCACGCAAATCCTAGCCATCTAGCCATCGCTTCGATAAATATCATTTGCTAATCGATATTAATTTGGAGTTGGGGTACAAGACGTGTAAAAAGAGAGCAAAGCGGTGTCGAGGGCGCATCGCGTCGATGAGCGAGCGCGTTAGTCCAGCTCGGCGAACCATCGCGAGGAGCGATTGACGAGCGTCGAGCCGTAACGGGACCGGTCGACCGTGTTAATTGTTGATGGGGACCGATGATCGATCAAGCCCTGAGTTCGGTATAGGATCGCTATAAGCCAGCCTTGCGCGCGGTTGTACGTCGTAGCTGCGGCAGCGACTCCGTGAGCTGGACTGAAACGAGCCGAGAGACAAGACCAGCCAAAATGCGAACGTTCAATTCACCTCTCAGTCGAGCAAATTTAGTACGCGCGTAGATAAGCGGCGGTTGTCCGACGTTGCCGGAACTGAGACGCGTTTGTGTTCGCAGCCGGAAACTTGCATCGGCACGTACGAGCCGCACGCGTACTGCGTCGTCTACTCGACGACGGATCGGGCTTCGGTGCGAGTTGCCGAAGCGGTTCTGCAAACCCTATGGCGCAGCGACCACGTCTCCGCGAGAGCAGTGATCCTCGTCGGCAACAAAGTTGATCTCGAGCGTAGTCGATTGGTCTCGACAGCGGGTGAGTCACCTTCTCGCCATTAATTTACGATAAATTCCCTACTTTGCGTTTCCGTCGAAGCCAATGATCGATCCGTCGTTGCCCCGTTGCAGAAGGGAAGTCGATGGCCACGTCTTACGATTGCAAGTTCATCGAGACGTCCGTCATGATCAACCACAACGTCGACGAGCTGCTGGTCGGCCTGCTGACGCAGATCCGGCTGAAGCTCGAGAATCCGGAAAGGGCGAGGGACCTGTTCCGGAAGAGGTCCAGGAAGAACCGCAGCAAATCGCCGCTGGGTTCGTGCTCCGAGAACAACTCTCCGAAAAAGTATCGGGGCAGTCGCACGAGCACGAGTCTGAAGGTGCGAAACTTGCTGGGCAAAGTTTGGGCGAGGGACAGCAAGTCCAAGAGCTGCGAGAACTTGCACGTTCTCTAACTTCCCCTGCGGAATCCTGCGAACGAGGTCCGCGCGGCCTCGGGGACTCTGTTCTTGGTTCTCACGAATCCAAACCAATCCAATCCATCGTCGTCCGCCCGCCCGTTCCTCCTCCAGTCGTCGTTCTTTCGCGTCGCGTTCCTGCCAAAGACGATCTTCCCGGCTTCGACGCGCGTCGGTTCCGACAATTAACGAGGAGAAGAACGCGCGCGACCAGCTCGTTATCGAAATAATCGCAATACTCGAACACGGGGAAACGAACGCCGTAAAATCGAAGCGACGATAGAGCGCCGTAAACTAAACAAGTCTGTTGTACACAGGTGCAAACGTGTTTTTCACGACTACTACTTTATACGACTCGTCCGGTCGTTGTTGACGGACGCCGTTGTTATTGGCAGGATACTCGGATCGATGTGATCGATCGGTTTTACACTTGTATATTTGACGCTCGTATGTACGAACGACACGATCTGCATGTATGTAAGTACTCGCATGCACGCACCGAAGTACGTACGCGAGCAGAGCACGCACGCCCGCACGCATTCGCGCACTTCTTCTGCACGCCAGCGAAAAGCACTCGCGCACGCATCATCACACTTACGCACGCACTCGCGCACGCACGCATGCATGCACGCGGCCACGTTTACACGCGAGAATACGCAGGAGGATTGCGTTCTCCATTGAGACCTTTCGCAAACCGACACTCGTCTTGATTCCGAACGAGAGAAACGCGTATTTCGCGCGAGGGTGATCGCGTCCGACGCAATCTGATCCTCCCTCGACGCGCGTTCGTGCCGCGAGATACTTTCCGACCGTATTATATCGAAGCAAGAGCAACGTCGACGATAAAACGCGGTCGTAGCGCTTTCCATCGCTGTTTCACTTCCCCGATCGTGCTTTTCCTCCTTTCTCGATTGCTCGATGTCGTTTACTGTCCGATCGTGCCGACGCAAACGCGACCCGAGTAAACCGAATCGAACGATCCGCGCTCCGCGGAGCCGTAGGACTGTTTCTCTAGGTAAAAGTAACTGTTTCGATTACCACTCGTCTATCGTTGCACGTTTTAACAAAATGTAGCGAGTATATTCGGTAGTTTGGGAATGTGAATTTGCAAATTAGAAACTCGCGCAGGAGTACGCATCTCGGTTTCCTCTTTCCTGGTTCTGGTCGCCCGGAAGTTTCGAACCGAGCGGCGCTCTAGCGCGCACGAAAATTTCCCCGTCCCATAGAACACGCTGTACCTTGCTCGGAAGAAGTCCACCCTTACAGCAAAGGGATGAGAGGGCTATTCCATGCGCTCCGTCCGACACGCACGCCCGTAATCCCTCTCTCCCTCTCTCTTTTAGGACACTAGCGAGGGCAGTCGGGTGGCGTAGCCCTCGACTTGGCCGCATCGCGTGCACTTAGGACTAATCGGAAGGAATCGTTTCTGCCCACAAGGGACACGCGTTTACCCTGCTTTTGCGATGGGCGTTGAAATGGGTGGGAACGGTTCTACACTTTTCTCAATGGACTTCTTCCGAGCAAGGCGCTGCACGAAGACGTAGCTTCCATTCAAATTTGTCGCAAACTTGTCGCGATTCTATCGGAGTTCAACATTCCTGTGCGAGATTTTTAGCGAACACAACGTACGCATGTAATTTCTGCACTTAACGGCGCATTCCAGAAGACTGGTCCGAATTGTAGAACGGTCGTCGACGATTTCAGCTACTCGATCTTTCAAGCACTTTGATCTATCTGTCTCTCGTTCATTCTCTCTCTCTTTTCTTCCTTCTCTAACTGTCTCTAGCTCTGTCCTCCTCTTCCGTTAATCACGTAGCAACTCTCCGCGTTACGGGCACGGGTGCGAATCGTTTGTCTGGTGGGAGCAACGATACCACGCCCACTCGAAGCGTGGGTGCGACGAAACCACGCCCACTCGGGGCATAGTTCGATCGAAGAGCTGCGCCCGAGAGCATTCCGACGTTATTCCGGGGCCAAAGAACGATTGTCGCCCACGCCCGAGGTAGAGGAATCTCGTAGTACGCAAACTTGCGAGACTATTACTTAAAAACCTCGAGCCACGTCTCGACTACTAGCCGATAAGGATTACAATCGTCTAGGATGAGAATCACGATCGCTTTCGGGAATTTCGGTGAATAGTTTCACGAATATTCGCTTGGCATGACTCGTAGCACGTTCGATTCTACTACACTTATGGTATCCGATACGGTACGAGATCGGGATGAACTCGCAGAGAAGCGTTTGTATTTGGTAATACGTTCGAATGCGTGCAACTTCGAAGGCGCGAATTCGAGATAGTTGTGTCCACGACCCATCCGAAACGTGTGCTCCCTGAAACTGAAACCACGCAGCCACACACGCAGCTCTCTCTCCCTCTCTGTTCGTTTCTTCTGTTTAGAGATGCACGAGCTGATGCGTATGTACGCTGTGTACAAACATACGCTTAATTAAGCTTAAAAATCGTCTGTTTTGATCCCCGAGACCCCTCCCGAACGTTTCGAACGAAACTTGTTGTCCTCTGCTACTCCCACGACCGTTACCGTAAGCGAGAGCAGCGACGTTAAACGCACGCCCAGGCACACGCTCGCGTTTTTCTTTCTGAAAGAAAATCGAAAACGAGAGAGCCATCTAATAGAAAGGACCAAACCGATAACGAATAAGAATACGAATAGATAAACGAGAGGTGCGAGGAAATCGGAAGAAGAAGGGTAATAAAAAGCGACGTAGAGAAAAGAATATGTATTGTGCCGTTCGACGGGCACGGGCAAGATGTTCGGTGACGATTATCCGTCCACCTACTCTTAAACTCTCGAGAAAAATCCTTCGTGAACGTGCTAGGCGGCTGTGAATCGAATCGAATCGAATCGATGTGGAGAGCGCGCGCGCTCGTGCGCCTAATCAATTTTCGCGAAGGGGCCGAACATTCTTGTCCGCACGGAGAGCGGGGTCCGCGTTGCACTCTCGAGAAACACGAAACGAGTTTCGAGGACAATGCGGCCTGAGAACACGAGCTAATTCGTACACCGGCGCACGGTGTGCATGCAGTAGTGTACGCGATTCGACGGATGTCTCCTTAGCTCTAGGTTCCGGTACCATTATTCTGATGCCAGGCGCCGCTCGTGCCGTGCCTGGCGCTGGAACGAACAGGTACAATGTACAACTCACGCGGCCAGATAAGCTGACGGATGCCCACAATGCGGACCACAGCCTATCGATTAGGCGATTTCTTCGATCGATGTTATTACGTACATATTATCCCTGTACCTGCGCGCCGTCATGTATTATAACCTTGTAATACCGCGCCAATTTTATTGTCTGTTCTTGTTAGCGCGTCGTACATCGTTGTCTGCATATTGATCGTTACCATCTAGAAAAACGAGAGTTCCGTTTTAACGCCGAATCGGTCCGGCGAAGAGGATGCAACCGATCGCAGGCTCGTTTTTGCGGCTCGATCTGGTCGACGGTCTATACGCCGCAGGAGGACATCGATAGAACGATGACAAAGACCAGGACACCGACCAACACACCGTTACGATAACTACATATTACGGACACTTCATTCGTTTCTATTTGTATTTCTATATCTGTACGTATGTCCAATATATCTGGAGGAAAATCTGACGTTTGCGATTCCCTAGTCATGCGTCTTTCATTCGGTCGAACGCTTCGCGAATGCTGCTGCATTTTTTATCATTTTTTCTATGAAACACGATACGCGACGACGTCGTGGCCCACCGTTCTGATTTTAGAACTGTTTATTCTGGATTAGTCCGATGAATTATTCGAAAGGTCGGCGTCCAACGTTTCGAAATAAATTGGTAGATCGGTGAACGATGGTGGGAAGGATTGAGAACTTTTCTATTCAGCCCGTCGAATCTACATTATAAAAGTATACCCTACACATCGAATGTACGTGACAATACACATTTAAATTGAAATAATGAAAGATTAAATTAGATAGTGGCGCTCCTTGTGACGAAATCCCAAAGCTCCGGTCAGCGCCAATCAGTGTAACAGACAGATGATACTTCTGACTCTCCGACAGGTGGCGTCACCATACGAAATTCGTAAAATATAAATTTAACACCACTACACGCAGTAGCAAAACTCTCAAGCTGATCGACGAATTACCAACAGTCGATTTTGACTAAGAGTTTCAGCGTGTCGCCGCTATGTGTAACGGCGTCGCTTTTAGCAAAATAAAATAAATATATGTACATAATTAATTACATTTCCATTTACATAACACCTTATCATGGAAATGGCAGAAAATATCTGCGCTAATACTGGTAATACGAAAATAGATTGTTGAAAAATCAAATCTTCCACCGTGTACTTGGTACACCTATATTTTCTATGTTGCAAGGGACACATAAATAATGTAGACTTACCTAAGCAATTCGGTCACAAGCATACATAGGATATCAAGTCTATTCTTATAGCACATCTGCGTAGTAATCTCTACATATAGTCGATACATACATCTTCTACTTCAACAAAAATATCAAGTATAAAAGGATATCTGTAACATTTACATTTGTACAAAATAATTTAAATACTTAATCTACTACGTGTTCGTAGAGGCGTCACGCAAATAGCTCGAACAATCGGTCTGATGAAAGAACGACGAAAATTTTTTTTCAACTTTCGTCTGAACAACTTCTGGAACATTGCACATGCGTTCCGTCCGGAAGTTTTTGGTTTCGTTGGTTTGAATTTCGACAAGTCCAGTATCTTCGGGTTTTCCCGCGTGAATCGATCGTATTCTCGATACTAATTTACCGTCTCCGCAAGAATCAATGGTATCCTGGCGATTCGAAAACCTTAAAAAGATTAAATTAATTCTTATCACGGCATAGAGCTAAGAAAGCCGACGATAGATTTACTGAGACGGCGGCCATTTTGCTGTCTCCTTGCCACATTTTGCTGAATTTTGATCGGCTAATTTGGCAATAATTTTAGCATCCACGTTGATTAATTTAGGCTTCTGCATGTTACTCTTCAGTTCCTCTATATTCGTCGTAAGATGCTCTATCTGCATCCTTAGCGTTGCGTTTTCATGAACCAATCGAGCGTTTCTTTGCACCACCTGACACATATCAGCATAATCAGAAAATTAAAATAAAAAAATTACGCAGAAGCAGCAAAATTGCTTAAAGCGATTCACCTGCAGAAATTTAGCTTTGCTCAAAGGCAAAGGCTCCTGAAACTTATCCGACACAATGATGTTCAGTTCTCCCCGCCCTTCGTCCAACTTTTCCATCATGTCTGACATCACCTGCAGATGCTCTTTCAACAATTGATCCAATTTCTGCCTCAACGAATCTTTCGCATATTTCATTCGCAGGAACTTTATACACAAATTATAGGTTGTTTTCGCTTTCTCGCTCAGCTCCTCCCTAAGAGACTTGTTCTCCTCCTCCAAGGATTTACACGCATCTTCAAGATTTGTTCTCTGTTTGTACAGCCTCGTCGGCCCACCGGTAGACCTCATTTTCTGCCGTTGCAACTCCTCATTGAAATAGTTCTTCTCCCTTTGATAGAAGAGCCTTTCGTCGGCCAACTGCTCTAAAATTAATTCGGTAGATTTAAGGGTTACGATAAGCTTATCGAAGCCTGCTGCAAGCCTTGTTACGTTTGATGTTCCTGACACATCTCTGTTGCTTCTTCAACTCGGCCGACAGTCGTTCGTTGTCACGTCGCAAGTTCTGCAGCTGTACATCCTTCAGTTGTATAGTATTTTCTAAAGACGAGACCGTTTCTTGCAGATTCAATACCTTGGAGAAACGTTCAAGCTACTTAAACGCTCGGTTAAAAAGATAATAGGACACCACCTATATGTACCTGCTGGCGTAGATCCGATGCTTCTTCGTTGTTAATTGGGCATTGAGCGTTTATGCAAGTAATCGTTTCTTCTGCACGGTTACACAAACTATCTTTAGAACCGATATTCTGCATATCATATTAGCGAATATTACATGTTAACAGCAAGTAGTCTGAGAATTAACATTACGAATGTTTCCAAGACGCACCAAGTAAAGGTGCCGCGCTTGTAATTCCAGTAATAGGGTTTAACAGCTCACCTTAATTTATAAAGAAGATTTATGTATCAAAATTACAAATTTGTTAGGTTGTGTTTATTCGCAGACAGATTCAGGATCCTTAATACAAAGTATAGAGCATGTACTTTTTACAATCTGAAAATCATCGCCATGTTTTTAATCGTTATTACGAGAACCGTGCGAACGAGCGATTTCTTCGGATCGCATAGAGACGAACGATCGCTTCCGATTAATTACCACCCCTTACAGACACAATATTCGATTAGAATCGTAAACGTAATTTCTCTAACAATGTTTTGGAAATGTCATCAAAAATGAAAGATACAAGAATAAACGATATTTGAAAAAGAAATTATTAACAAAACCATGAATGCTCTTGTTAAAAAATATTTCAGTAACTTGGTAAAACATGTAATCGATGAAGATAACAAAAGTTCCCAGAAAAAATTCTCACAATTATTCATATTTTGTACCTTCCAAAAAGAACAATTTTTTTTTATCGTTTATTGATGATACGAAGAGTATTATCATTGCAAATACTTTTTGCCGAGGGTGGTTTTATCAGTACCAAATTACGTTAACAAAAGACAAACGTCTTACGCTAGATTAGTTTAGCCTACGTGAACTATGATAACATTAAGTCTCGAAAATCGGACTCGACGGTGAATTTCCCGAGGAAAGTCTGGGCCACAATAGCATTCAATAGCACTTCTCTGTTCGATGAAAGGAACGCCCGCAGAAGAATTACGTCGCAATACTGATTAAAAGTTGTGAAATTTTTTATTGTATCGTATATGTACAAAATAGGTGTACAGACTACTTATCAATCGTACGGGCGTGTGTGTGTTTTGCACACGCGTTGCATATGCATTTATCGCATATAACACTGATGTAAAGAGCATCACATTGTGTAGTACACCTGTAACCCCTTCTTCTGTAATCTTTCATCAAATGGAATGAATGTCGAGACATGACGCGTAAATACATTTCGTTCTTTTCATTGAAATTCTGAAACCTTATTATCATTGTACCCCTCGTTCACGATCATCAATAACACACTGGTGCAAGGGCTTCCATGACTATTTATCCCCACCCCCCCATCTTGTACACACGAAAATAATAAATTACACTGGAACGTTATCTTCGCAACTGGATATTACATTTTGTTCTGGTTTTCTCGAGGGCGTTAGTTATTAATTCCTTTTCTGAATCGCGTTTACATGGCTACATTAGAAATAGGGTACCTCCGCGTTATCACTGGAAGTGCTTCGCTGTGTGAACGCGGTGTCGGAAAAAAAATCAAAAAAGAAAATATGATTACACCTCGCTGTACTTCCGGTTCCTGCTTTCCACAAATTTGATTAACAACAACTGGGCCAAATGTTTCTTTTATTTTTAACATGAAAACTTAAATCCCGTGTTCTTCTGATCTCTCTCTCTCTCTCTCTCTCTTTTCCCTTGAAGTACCGTAAGATCTTTTAAAATGTGATCAAACAATTGCTACTACTTCCGTGCAACGCTATTGAAAAATTACTTATAAATACTGCAGAGTCTTCTATAGTTCTGCAGTTCTTCCAAGTAAATTTTTAAATCTGAGTTATTTGGTAGTAGCAACAAATTTTTGATTGCGTCACACGACAGTTTATACTTCTTTCTGTTCAATCTCGTTAGACAAGATGGAACAAGTTACTGTGCATGGTCAACACTCAGAGGAATGCCCTTCGAACTTTCAACTTTGTGCAATTTAGTCAAGAAAATAATTTTTGATTGACATTCTTTTAATGTCCCATAAAACTCATCTAATGCGTTTTAAGGGTCATTCCTCTAAGGCGTTCAGAGAGATAGTTTACTACACGATTCTTGCGGATATTGTTAAGAGAATGGTGATTACAGTTTCCCTTGTTCATATCTCTTAATAAAGGCTATATACTATTCAATAAAATGTATTGTCCACGAACTATTAAAAACCTGATGTTATTCCGCCAGAGTCCTGATAAGCATCATACTAATTACATCGTTGGTCCAGTTGTGTCGCAGAAACGTGGAGGGCAATGTTTGTCGTCTGATAAATCTGATGAAACGATACTAGATTCGCATTAATGCGGATGATAATGATGGACTTACGCTTATTAGCCTAACTTAAAAGTTTGTTGTATTTCCATAATATTAAGGCTCGCGGCTTATTTTTTCTTGTTCTTATTAGCTTGGTTTTTGTATTTGGCTGCAGTTGTTAATTTGGCATTCTTCTTTTTAGGTTCATCTTCATCGTCTTCGTCATCTTCAGGCTCCTAATGTATTAAAATCAGAAAGAGAATATAGCTTTGTATGAAACTAACTGTATGCGAAGCATAAAGATGTTAGCGACAAGAATGCGATTCGTAAATGCTGAATTGATTTTTTAATTGTTAAAAATAAAAGATTGTATTACTGACATCCTGTAGTACTCTCGTTTTTCGTTCATGTCAAATTATTTAAACATAAGAATGGAAAATATGAGGTACCAAGAGATGAATAAAGAATAAAAGCAAGTGTTTAAAAAATGGGATGTTTTATTATGCAAAAAGGAAATAAAACAGACACACATGGAATGAGAACACAAACGCAGAAAGTATATCATCCACGACTCTTTTTTATTCCTTAGACAATCTTCAGAGCCCTCCCGCCCACGAATCGTAATATTAAAGTAACGTCACTTTAAAAGATTCTTGATAAATTTCATATTTTTTTTTTTTTTGGAGGATATTTGTATAGCAGCATTCTAACATTAGCATTCTACTTGTCTACAGCTTCATCCATCCTGGCACGCTTGGTGCCATTTTTTTTACCCTCTGCAGAATGCTTTCTTTTCTTTTGTTGTGCCTGAAATTCGTATTCCTAGTATGTAGAAAACGATATACTATTGCTTCTAACAACATACACAATTAAAATATGGTGAACACTATAAACTGCAATAGTTTACAGGCTCGATATTGATTCGGATAGACTTCTCATTGAAAATATTCTGCATATTTATCTCGGATCTCACGATTTTTTTCGGCTTGTTTAGAATGTCAGTTACGAATACAATCTCCTCAATGTTAGTTAACTTTTTTGAAAAATACTTTATCATATGCAATATTCTTTAGTTAATCGATTTTGAATAATTACAGATTGCATAATATACCTTATCATCATCGTCATCGTCTATGTTCTCCTCCTCCATCTCATCATCCATATCGTCAAACTCCTCCATATGTGTACCTAAAAAATTAAACAAACCATTTTTTACATTTAGTCCCAACATTTCTCAGTGTCTTGAAACAAATATTGGAACAACCTCAACACATTATAAATACCTAATTTTTAAATATAATTGTCATTATACTTAAAAAATACAAATTTATTTAATTAACTACTACCCTCCCACATATATGCTTTATTGTTTCTAGTTGAAGAAATTATCATTAGTAATTACAACAAAGGCGTCCAATTAGAATTATCGCCCTTCCAGAGATCTGAGAACTATAATACAATAAAGTACTTAATTTAAACAAACTACTTATTTAAAATAGGTTTGAAGAATTCCTGCAAATTGATTTGAAACAAAGTTAACTATTGTATATAATTTCTATTATTTATTATAATTTGATATAATATTGGCAGACATTCTTACCAAGAAGATTATGGCCTACTATGTGTACAGGACCACTGCCTTTAACCAAAGTGAACGTGACTGGGGGATCGGGAAAACTGAGATCCAAAATAATCTGTGCTGTCTTTCCCATTTCCAGCAAAGCAATTGGTGTTTTAATGGGTCCCTTCAGTCCCATGGCTTCTACCTGTAGTACATTGAGCTCTCCAGGTTTAGCCTCTGGTCCTAAAAGTGCCTATAAAAGAGAAAAAATATTGAATTGTTTCACTACTACAAAAATAACTTTTATTTAACGCTATTTCCATTCGAGAAAGCAAACATTCGTATTTTTAAGTAACCGATCGCGAGATGACTTTCTGACAATGTATCAAGACCTCCACATAATAATCTACACGCGTTTATAAACGTTTGCATAGTCAAACGAAACTTCCAATCCCTTCTCTAGATAAGTACAAAAATTAATTATCGCATTCTTGACGCGCATCTTGGTCGAACGTCGAAAATGCAAACTCCGTGATTCTGGCTTCTCGAAAATTCGTTTGTGTGAAAAGTGGGGTTAACCGAATTCGTGAAACCGAAGGAAGCGAGGTTATAACAAAGTGTAATTTTCGAACAGGTCATGATCGTGGTTAAAAATTCGCGCGCAAACGTAACTAGAGGAGATGAAAACGCACTAAAAAATCCAGATTAGCCGTGACGCCGAATAGCCGTAGTATAATCTTATATGGCTAAAAGAAACGGCGGAGAAAATATATAGTATTCGATTTCGAAAAATCTGAAACAGGTAGAAGGAACTAGACCAAACATTTACATCATGGATCGAGTTAGGAAACCGTTGCCGACTATATCGTGCGTTAACGAGTATCTGCCGCTCATAACGGAAGAGTAAGTACGAGAAAGTACACGAAACGATGCACACGCGGCTAACGTAAAAGCGTCCCAGTAAAAATTCGATTATTCCATAGTAGCTGTGATTGAACGATGCACACGACTTACCATTTTGATAATAAGCTTTTGATCGGCACCGAAATGTTGGTTCGTGCCGTCTGCGTCGTCGTTCTTGTGCTCTGGATCCCATACCTCACTGGAGTTGGCTCCTTCGAGGGTGATTCCTGGACACACAAATCACAAAAGTACGCACACGGAATATAGTGAATGCTTGCCGTCGCGGTCTAGCTAAAGAAAATATCGCTGGCTGTTCCTCAACGGGGACAATGGGGACTGGTCACAATGGCCGAAAGGCAGCCGGCGTCTCGACGGCAGTTACCGCTCGCGTCGAACGGCCAAAAGCGTCGAAAGTATCCGCGAGCGACGCAAAATAATCCTGCCGCGTTGTTCACGATATCACCGCTACTGATATTTACCGTAGAGATATTCCTCTGCCATGACGATCGGTCTGATATTAAAGGATTCCCGGTCAAGCGGACGTGTGAAGAGACCCCTTTGGAGTGTGCGTGCCGAACGAGAGTGGAGAAGCCAAAGACGCCGCGCGCACAACGGTCACTGCGCGAAGAACAGTGGTCGCACGTGTTAGACGAACGCGTAGCGAATGAGTTCCGTCGTTTCGCGTACTCGGCCTTGCGCGCCCAGAATGCGTTCTACGTTCTGATTGGTCGACGAGGCTTAAAATGGCGTCTGTCCGATGGCACGCAGAACGTCAGAGACGAAACTCCGCCGTTTTTCGAAAATCAACTGTGCACGCGCATGCGTCGATAACTAGAATTACATTCGGAAGAATGCAACTTTGGAACTTGACTAATGTTAAAATACGTTCTAGGGTTATGTTTAATCAGATTACCAAAGACAATAGAATATTAAGGAAAATTCTGTCGACTCTAAAAAATTGTTTCACCATCGGAAGGGTGTTGCAGATTTTATTCCTATTTGAATTTGTAAT
Source organism: Augochlorella aurata (assembly GCA_028455555.1). Taxonomy (NCBI): domain Eukaryota; kingdom Metazoa; phylum Arthropoda; class Insecta; order Hymenoptera; family Halictidae; genus Augochlorella; species Augochlorella aurata. The sequence goes on along the minus strand of CM052160.1, from coordinate 15,357,757 downwards.
ACTTGGCACTTTAGCTTTCAGAAATTGAACGAAAAACCCTCAATTGACGACGTTTGATTTTTAGGAAACTGTACATACACTCACATACAGTATCATTAGGTATCATGAATAAGGAATTGTATACATATATGACTATAAAATATTAGGTAACGCGTATTTAGATATTTGTGTTATTTTAAAGATACGAACATATAGAAATTGTTGCTTAAAATGTTTGGATATTCAGTAATGATTTAAACAAATGCTTGATAGAAGGGTACATTTGAACGACGCACTTGGCAACGTTGTGTTGAACGCTCATTGGTTTGCGTAAGCCCTAGTGGTAAAATGATGAAACAAGCATCGATAAACCGACTGCATAAATATCGAGCGCAACACGTGAATAATACTTAAACTAAGCGAAAGCGCGATGAAAGAACACCATAGAAACGTCGAGAGTTCATTGCGAAAAGACTGACGCAATTTCATAAAATATTTAACGAATTTTTGGGAATAAAAGTCATTGGTGTGTCTCGAGATAGACGGTGGCTCTCGGTGCACGACAGGAACTGGTCACAATGCGGCTCTTAATTATTCTGTCTTGTTTGTATTTATTGCCGGTAATCTACGGTGATAATGGAAAGAATGAAACAACATTTGTACCTACTCGGGAATGGCAAGTCGTCAAAAAAGGTGAGTTAATATTAAAATGTAAATTCTTATGGATTTGCACTTTTGGAACTACTTTTTTACGCAACTGATCATGCTGCTCTTAAGACCACGTCAGTCAAATTTGTATCGCGCTTTTTGTCAAGAAGATTCATTATTATTATGCTCTATTATAAAAAAGCGAAACGATAGATTGATTGAAAAATTTATAACAAGTTTTTTACTCAAGCGTTGATCGAACTGTACGAAATAAATTAAAACATGATGAATCGTAAATTCTAAAGAACAGTGACGTATATAGAATGTGAATTAAAGGTATTCGTAAATTTATTCACAATTCAGTTTTTCGATTTGCATCGATTTGCATTGTTGTATGCATCATGCTTTACTTTTTTACTAGGTACACCAATTCCTAAAGGATTACATGTACGCCACAATTTACAAACTGGAGTCACAGAAGCCAAATTGATGGATAGCGAAGAAACAGAAGAAAAGGACTCCAATGAAAATTTGAATCCAAATTCCAATTCTTTGACACTGCATCCTGAGAAAGCAATACCAGAAGAAGAAGAGCCTCCGGTATTTTCAGAAAAATCGAATTTGTTCGAGTATCCTTTGGAAGAATTGAAAGCTAGATTGAAGAAAATTAAGCAAGATGAAGCAGAAACACCTCCAGAATTAAATGTAACTATTTTTCATTCTTGTACATACAGTCATATATGCAATATATTTGATTGCTGAACATTTTTAGAACGAGCATGCTAAGAAGGTGAAGCAAAAGTTTCGGGACTATGAAACCTTGAAGAAAGAACTAAAAGCTTTAGAGATCAATATTACGACTAATTCGGAATTACTAAACACATACTTCCAAAAGTTTCAACCACATAAAAATGCAGTCACTACAGGAACATTAACGCCTACAGATATTGAAGAAGTTTTGGACATTCTTTATAATTTAGAATATTTACTTCATCATATTGATAATGCTAAAGTTTTTGCAGATATGCAAGGGTGACTATCAAAATAATTTTCATGTCAAGTCACACAACAAATTTTGCGTTTTGATACAGTTTAAATCTCTATAACATATTAAAAAGAAATATGCGTCAAAATCTATATGAATCGATTTAGAATCGGTAAGAATTGGTTATCGAAACGCAAAAAACGATTTACAATGTGTTTGATAGTATTATCTTGAAATTAATGTTTCACTTTTTTTCAAATTTCAGCATGGCTAAGATTATATCTCCATGTCTCAATGGAACAAATAATGAAATTAAAGCTGAAGCACTGCGACTTTTGGGCGCTGCAGTACAGTCCAATCCTAAAGTCCAGTTGAAAGCATTGGAAAACGATATTGTCCAAAAGCTTTTGCATATATTGTCTACAAACACTCAAACGGATGTAAAGAGCAGGTGTCTCTTCGCCCTGAGTGCCTTAATCAGACAATTTCCAGCAGCTCAGAAAGTTTGGATTAATCACGGTGGACTGGAAATATTTGGTAAAATTTTAATCAATGATCAGTTACAAATACAAATGAAAGTTATGAAACTTGTCAATGATTTAATTATCGAAAGGCAAGATTTACAAGATGCTACTGACAGTGAACAGTCACAAATGAAAACAAACGCGTATGCGACGGTAGAATTAGAACAAAAATTATTAACATATGAGTACTGTAAACACTTAAGCAACTTAATGGTAAAGAGTTTAAAAGATGAAATGAATAACCAATTTATAATGAACAACGAGGAATTTCTAGACACAATAGCTGATAGTATGATCGTCATTGCTCCCATTTGCAAACACCATTTCGAAAGCAATATGCAGTCGATGCTTCGAGCGATACAGGATTTAATGAACTTTTATATGAAAATTGATCCTTCATTGGAAGAAGATTGGAAAAACAAATTTATGCAAGGTTTTATCCAGATATTCGAAAGACTTGAAACCAAAATTCCTCACGACGAGTTATGAGGAACAATTCACCAGCGAGGAAGTAGCTCCAGTATTTTAATTTCTATCGTGGGATTGTATTTGTACAAAGAGTTTTATGCATAAGAAAAATCATGGATTCCTTACGTGGATTCATCGAGACGGATCCATTGTTAATGTGACAGGAAAGTTGTTACCGATCTTGCATTTCTTAACGTTATCTTTTTGATAATTATAGAATTGTTATAAAGTCATTACTTTGACGGAAACGGTACATAGTCATTCGCTAATAGGTTGTCTGAAAAATGTGATTGCCCTTTGTAATGAATGCGTGAAAAATGTATTATAAAATGAATGTATGTATATGGCCATAAGTGTAATTTCTGTACACAGGTAGCGTGTAAGGCGTGAGTGTGTAACAGTCTGTAATAACACTGAACAATCGTTGCGTTGCTTGTGTTCTGGAACGTGATTCTTTAATAAATTATTTTGTACTGTTCATACCTTTGATTCCCCTGCCCTTTAAAAATATTAAAAAGCGACATCAGGACACCGTGAGCTATATATTACAGAATAACATACTTTATTCTCAAATTAGAATTGATTACATGTGAACAATCTGTTCGTTTAGACGTAATTCATAGAAAATATACTCGTCAAGTCGCTGACTGAATCAGCTTTATAAGAGTAGCACTTCTATATACAGGTGATTCAAAAAAGACCGCTCTCACGTAACAAACGTGGCTTTTCTTTTTTAATAGAGTAGGAATGCCTTTTTGTTTTTTAAGTACAAGGATCGCGATTATTTTTGTGCAACGTTAGAAAATATGCACTTCCCGTAAGTGATAAATAAGATGAATCTCTCATATTTTCATCATAGTATAATCTCACGACGTCTCTCAAATGCATCACTTTTACAGAAACCCTCTATTTTTAATTAACGCAGCAATTGCGTATCTACATATCAATTTTCGCAAACTCTTTTACACACCTTTTCCACCAATTGTTACTTTTATGAGCTATATTCTTTGCTCCCCTTCGTGTTCGCAATAGTGATCTTTCTCCCTAAGGTGAAATCGATGAATCTAATAACTGGACTGCGGATCATCGTGCAAAATAAAAATTTTCGGTATCAATTGCATTTTTAATTTATTTTATCTGGGATAACGGAGTAGAAATTTCTTTTGGAATAGTTTGAAAGAGAATGATAAAGTTTCTTTTTACATATGGCACAGTCATTAGAAAATCTATTAACAGATAAAGTATAGTGGTCTTCTGATGTTTTATATTGTTTCATTGATGCATGAAACCCGCAGTCTACTAATAACGCTATTTACAATGACCTCTTCAGGAACTTAAACGTATATCTTTCGGGGCACGTGCTGCATATAGAAATTTGTAGTATGAATTTTTAACTTGTGTTTTTTTGTCTTTATACAGTAAACAAGGAAGTATAAACATTATGTACAGGTGATTGGTTTCACAAATCGAATGTTCGTTTCGCGCCGTGTAACTTCCCACATCACGAAAGTATTTACGAACGTCGACATTTTCGGAGACGGAATGACTTTTTCTCACAGACAATTCGTTTTACTAATAGTTTACAGAGGAACATACGTACATATTCTCGCGTGTATAGACTATGTCAGGTTTCTAACAATCACTCTTAAAGTATTAATGTAAATCGATAACACCGAGCTCCCTGATAAATACAACTTCCTGATAAACGATCGAAAAATATAAAAGGAATTCGTACTAATACTCCCGACACAATCTTTTCCTTTTTTCTTCCCTTTTCTCTCATTTTATTCTCAAAAGGAACGTAAACTGTGTTTATTAGAATATACAGAATGCGTATAACCAGAAGCACATCTGTATCCGTTGCATCGGATTGCAATTATAAGTAAACGTTCAACACGTTCACAGACAAAAAAACATATATAACATATAATCTCGAAGTAGAAGTATTTGCGAACTCATTCCATGTCAATTAGAGTACACAACGTATTACACAATTTAGATATAAATTCGATCAGTCATTGACTATCGTTCTCGATTATTTTACACCAGACTCATCCGTTCCCTAGACTCGTCTATATTGAGCAACAAGTATTACAAAAGAATAACGTTGTCTTCATATGGCAACTTGAATTACTGTTCCGACGCGTACAGAGTATTAACATAAAAAAAAATCTACTTTCAATACGCGCAAACATTATGAACTACCAAAAATAATGATATTTAAATTCAAGAAACAATAAGACCATCCTAGTCGCAAAGAACCGTTAAAAACGCCATCACACTGATACCCAAGAGCAAGGAGAACAGTTGTTTCATTGATTCCTTGGGATTAGACTCTTTAAGCAACTCTGGGAGGATGGTTACCAAGCCAATGTGCAGGAAACCACCCGCGGTGAATGGCAATATCCAACTCGTCTTCGCTCCTAAAAATAAAATTGATATTAAATTTTCTGGCCTCTTAGGGTATAATTATTACGATCTAATATCTTTGCCTATACTTGGCCTATACCGAGCGCCGATAAAAAAGATAATGAATCGTTTCTGAGCGAGAAACCTACCAACTTCACCGCCAGAAAATAGCACCGCAGACATAGCACCAAAAATGCCACCGGAAGCAGTGAGGAGCTGCGCCCGCGCAGCGTCCCATCGGTTAAATCCGCTACGTAGCAGAATAGCAAAGTCCCCGACTTCGTGTGGTATCTCGTGAATGAGTATGGCGAAAGTGGTGAGCACCCCCAAACGCAGAGACACGAGGAAAGAACCGCCGACCGCGAGGCCGTGGGTAAAGTTGTCGATTATATTAGCCATCAGGTTCAGATATCCGGTTATATGTTTCGATTTCTCCTTCTTCACAGTCTTTCTATCGCCGGCAGCGTCGACGGGGACCATTTTGTTTTCAGGACGGTTCTTTGATAGTCCGTTTATAAAATTGTTCATCTCCGTCAACTTGTGCAGACAATTTTTAGCCTCTTCTTTCGTGAGTCCCTCCAGGGAATTGGAGAGCATGTTGTACATCAGCACCGGATTAATGCCGTTGCCGATGAAACCGTTCTTTTTGTAGGAATTCTTGCACTCGTCGGACAGATGGGAGTAGCGGTTCGTCTTCTCCCAAAATGGCTGAAGCTGTGAATCGAATATCATGAATTATTTCCAATCGCGTTTAGCGACCAAATAGAAGGACCAAATTGTTATTTAATTACATTGTTGATGAGTTTCTGGATGTCCGCCTTGGTGTATCCGTTCGACACTCCATTCTTCGGGTTCCCATTTACTAGAATACTGCAATTATTGTTCTCCATTTCTTTGTTCGTCTCGCTATTCGACTTTTCGTCCTTTGCGGTGGCCTCCTCTTCTTCAGCTTCGGCGTCCTGCTCGACGCTGAACAGCTTTTCCACTATGACGAATACTAGGAAACCGCTGAGGACCCACAGACCGGTAGCCATCGACGGATGCTCAGCATCCGTTGCTGGAACAGAAAGGATTTCTCGTTGAAACCCCAGCGCAATCGCATTCCTAGGTCGCATCGATTTAACCGGTGTCACCGGCGACCAAACGCAAGAGCGACTGGACTAGGACCGAGACGATTTCATTCAGAAGAGGACAGCCGGCAATTGATATTCGCAACTGATGCATAATGGTGGTTTTGTAATCGTTCACAAAGCACGAACAACCTAGCCAAGGCTGCGGTCCAAATCTGTTTAGCGTGAATCTAACGCGATCAATTGCTGGCTTGCTTAAACGCGTGGCAATTTAGGCGAACGATCGAGAAAGAATCGCAACGGTTGCCTAGCCGATGCGAATCGATCGAATCCCTTTGTCTGGAATTTCGGAATTAAATTCATTTTCAGCGAACGATCGCTTTTAATTTTCCGCGCAATGGATATAGAAGGATTCATCGAGGATGACTCGATAGATCTTGGCTCGAGAAGAGAAGGTTAAAGGTCGACGAGCCTCGAAACTGTTAGAACGGAGGCAAAACGACCTTGTTTCAGAATGCGAGTTACAGGCGCAGCGCATGAAGCGTGTATGCACGATTAATCGTGATCCAGAGAGCTCGGACTCTATACTTAGAACCGCGTCAATCGATCGATGCGATAGCACGAAGCGTTTTCACCCTTTGAACCGATGCTGCTTCCCCATTTCGTTCGAAGATCATTCCATACGGTGACTCTGTCCCCCGTTATCAGCCGCGAGTCATATTTTATTGAGTCGTCAAACGGAACAATTGCAACATATTGCCGCATCGATGCCAATAATTTGTTAGAGACGTTTCCATCTGCCGGGTTCGAATTCTCGACGCGAACCTTTCGATCCCGACCTGGACAGCCTTTCTTACCTGTCTTGAACGAGCTGTTCGCCCATGCTTCCGGCAGCAGATGTAGGAAAACGTCGCCCAGAAGGCCACCGACTGCGAAACTCAACAGTATTTTCAGCGTACCAGCGCCGTCTGTAACAGAAATATACACGATCCTGTTAGAACGCATCGGCGGAATCTGTACAATACCGGAGGAGATTGAGTAAGCAGGATTCGCTTTACTGGACAAATGGATTAACCGGCGGTAAAAGTTAGATACGTTGGATGATTCCTGATTCGCAAGTAGAAGGCCGGTAGACTGTGAGGCTGCGATCTCAACTTTGCGACGTTGCGTTTCGAACAGAGTTGCTGCCATGGTAATTGTCACCTTTTTGCCCAACAAGACTTTCACTTGGGACTTCTTAGCAACCCGGAGAATGTGAAATCAGTGTTTCGGCATTCATTGTTCGCAGAACTTTGCAGGATTCGTTCTTGGACGATGAACGCGTAGGCGGCCTAACATTAACGAACTTGCGTGGCGACAATCGTCTGCGACATTGTTAATAAGTTTCTCCCAGAGCACAGGTATCGCGACGATAAATTGTTTTTGCGTGTTGTCTGGCGATAAATTCTCGCGACGGCGACGATTTCGCACTCGGTTGACTTCTTTGTGCTAGGGATCACCGAGCATGTTAAAGAATGATCGAGGTGGTTCGATATCTTCGGCCTGCACTCCGGTCGTACGTCAACCGAGCAAATTCCACTCGGAAGAACGTGTTTTTTTTTTCTTCTATGATTTCGTTTTCTGGCCGGATTCCGAGAAGACAATCGTTGCGGAATAAATAAAAATTATCGAAGCAAGCGACGATTCTCGCCTACAATAATAGCCGACGGAAATTAATCGGTAAGTACATACCCTATCGCTTCGAATCGGATCTAATCAGGTCTTGTCAACGACGTAACAATTACATATCGGTATCTGCAATACGATCGGAATCATGTACATTCTTTCAGGTGTGAAATCGAATCAGTCGATCAATCCAGCGAGCTTCCAAGTCGAGCAAACCTCAACTATCGTTCGAGATATTTAAAACATTCCATAGTTGCCATCTGGCAACTATGGCAAAAGGCTGTGGAATACAATTTCCTCTAAATATTAAAAAATTGTCTCCCATGTTCCCTTGAAAAAATGAAATTACTTTCCGAAAAATCAAAAGCTTATTTATGATTACTTTTGGCTTGTACTTAAATTGGTAATTAAATTGGTAATCAAAAAATGGAAATGTCAACGCGAGCAGCGAAGCCGCTGCTGCGACAAGAAGGTGCCATGACGGGCCTTGATCCACATACACGGAACGTAATATTAAGTGGGTACTATTAACGAGTTCATAGAACGTGACGAAGTTTGTCTTTCGTTGTGTAGAAAGATGCCGCGGATGTAGATCGAACGGAGTCTACTACCATCATGGATCCGCTCGAAGATGGTTCTCTGCGCGGCAACGGTGTGTCCTCCGACGCGATAAATCTGTGTTATCCGTTGCGGGCAAGCGCTCCGGTGCCGGCGCATGCGATAACAAATCAGCGAATCGTGAAAAACGCCGGTTCCGCGTCGGACTTTTCGTTTCTGTGTCGCACAAGCTGCCCCGTTTCCTCGAGAATCAGCGCGTGCCACGATGCGCCTCCACTCGTCCTTACAAATCCCGCAAATATTCCTCGATCAATCTTTGTTCTCTAGTCTTTCCTCCTCGTCCTCGTTCATGACGAAACATTTTGTTTATGTTGCAGCGAACGATATTCGCGAATCGAATCGTAATTAGGTGTCATTATCGCACTACTCCGAGGAGATTATTTATCCGGACACCGAAAGAAGCGAAAGTTCTGTGAACTTTGATCTACCTATCGGTTGATACTTCCATCTGCGTGACAATAATTACTAGGTCGCGGACATTATGCACTTATCACAAAACTAAGTGGAGCAAATGCAAAGTGGTAAAGACATTAAAATAATTAAGAAATACTGCAGCATTATTTTCATGTCATTAAAATGTTTAAAGAACGAAGTCATTGCCGATGCGGCTCCTGTATCTTATATTTAGCGCAGACAATTTTTATTTGGCAAAAAAATTCGCTGCCTCGGTAACCAGTCGCGGCCATCTGCGTAACAGTAAGCAAACTAACATCGCGCGTTCGCGTTTTCTATTATGCAAGAGATTTCGGTTCGAATAAAATAACAGCGGAGTGGAGGAGCTGGTGCGAAAATATTTTACATCTGAATAACGATTTGCAGGACAAACAAGTTGTCGGAACAGTTTTATCGACGAAAAATCCGACAACTTATCGTCGATGGTTCACCGTCGACCCTATCTAACTGTTTCGGTAGATCGTCGCGATACAGTCTTTATCGCCAATTTCTTCCTCGACGAAAAGATATTCCCGTGCCTAACGATAACGAAGAATGTGCACGTGATGGCTGCGCGGCGAAAAGATCACCAGGAAAATTACAGAAACAAGTGCAACGTTTAATTGTCTGGCCGCTGTAATCCAGACGACTGCATTGTTCTACGACGCGACGAATCTCTGTGGAAATGACGGAACGACTACGCTGATATCGACTCGACAAAATGCAACTATCCCCCGCGATGGAATCGCGCCGAATAGTCGATTATCTACTGTTGCATGAACTTTCTACCGGCAAGCTACTAGCGGGTACACCGAAGCGCTCTTTGGTCGGGTCGATTCTACAGACTGCTAATCACCAATTTACGATCACACATTGGCTGTTTATGGATTTTAAGTTAGCCGAGTGTCGAGACGTTATTTCCAGAGGCAGCGAGAACCTCGAAACGCTCGGATTTGTCATGCATACCCGACAGCCGTTCATTATTCACGGCTGTAAGGCCGGAGGACTTTGAGCAGAAATGGAACAGAAACTAAAGAGCCAGAAATTAGTTTACCAGCTGGAGAAATAAACGCGTGGCGAGCAATTAACTTGCTAAACGGACTCGACGATCGAACGAGAAGAGATTCGCGGGGGCAGCTTTTGCGGCACGAAAATCAGTTGGAAAAGGCACCGTCGGGTTTTAAAATAGAAAAATCGATCGCCTCGTAATTCGCACGGAGAAACAGTTTCGATGCAGATCTCCGGGTGTAACCGGCGATCGAAGGACGCGTCGATGACGAGTTTAAATCGAATGCGATTGCAATACAATCGGATCGAGAAAGAAATGAAGACGACGTCTCTGCGCGATGATGCTCGTGGGCGGAACTCCGAGAACTCGCTTGATAATGGATTCATTCGAGAACAGTCGTTGGCGTGATAGGCCAGCAGGACTGTAATTTAACGCGTCGCTTGGTTCTGCAATTTTTACAGACCAACCGTTTATCGAGTCCCCGTGAAATTCTCCGAGAAAACCTCCGCAAAATTTCTTCGTAAAGTGTATCGAACGATGGTAAATTGTTAAATTGATGAACTAATCGTTAACTAATTTTTCACAAAACTGCTACCTGACAGATTGTAACAGGCTTCGGGATTTATTTATGATCGTAGCAGCAAAAATAAGAAAATTCTAGCACTTTGAAAAAACCCAAAGTTGAATGAAACGATCGCCTAGAATCGCAGAGATACGAAGGCCCGCGGAGTTGGAGCTTCTTGGAACACCTAATAATAGCCGAACGATACTGCCAACGAAGTGGCAGCGTTTCCTCAAAAACGGGACAGGTTCGAAAAACTCTGAGGAACGATAACGTCGCGGAATAAATACGCAACCGGATTCGGACGAAGCCCGCTGGATCGAAGGTGTCAATTAGGGGATCGACAAGATGCTGGCATTCGTATGCGAACGATCGATCGCAGATAAACGGATTGCATAAGTTTGCATCACCGATATTGGCGTTTCGTAACGAAAACCGGGACACCTTTGGTCCCGGGTTGTTCGCGTTGTTGGTTGTTGCGCGAGCAAACCGCGGGGGAAGAGGAGAGGATCGGAAAGAAGCCTGTTCTCGAAGAAGGTCGACGACCATCGCGCGCCGACGAATCATCGGCGGAGATCTCGTCAATTCGGAGGACGTTGTCAGACTCGCGAACAACGAGGCAATTTGGAAAATCGATGAGAATCGACGCGAACGGGTAATTCGGATCGGCGTTTCAAGAGTTAGTTGCGGCAATGGTTCCAAATCGAAACGACCGGTGACGGTATCGATCGCGCACGGAACAGCAAATTCTGGGACTTGATCAACGAAGGATTTCCTTCGAGAGACGATTTCTGAGCAGGAGAACCGTAGTTTTTGAATTTCCAGATATAATCGAGCTAGGGGAGCCCTGGGAAACCATGGAGAGTTACTGGTCGTCGGCGATAACTCGATAAGAACAGTCTAAGAATCACTGTTAACATTCTTCCACTACCAACAAAGCCTCTTCCGAGCGTCCCCAACCGCCATTTTGATACAGCGCCGTCCATTTTGTCGGCCGCGAGCCTGTTTAAATCTCGCTTTCCATTATATACAATGCTTTGTTACAAAAACCGTATAATATCTGGAAGTTATGCAACGATCAGCAGCAACGTGGCGTAGTAATTGCCGTAAACAGGAAACCGTTGCCGGTTAAAGAGCAAACGCATTCGGCGAGTGCACGGGTAGTTTGCATCTCTCTTATGCAACTTGCTGCTAATGAATAATATAAAGTTGTACCGTCGTCAGAAAGCGTTACACGACACGGAATGTAACGACGCCCTTGAATCCGCAGGTGTCGACCGGAACGATGGCCACCAGTGTTCCATCCACGAAACAATTGGACATTTAATTCGCTGTCTCGGTTGTGTCCATCAAGCTCCGCGTCCTTCGACTATGGCATCGATACGAACGAGAATTCCACGTTGCGGGCAACGCAATTTCCTAGTTTCCGAGCAATTACTCAAGTCTGAAGGGAACTTTAATGTAGACGGTTCTAGTAAAGCGCCGATACAGTTTTGAGCATAGATCGATAACCCAGCGCGCAATTTTTATCGGTCTGCTTTCGATAATTCTTTGCCCTATAATTTCTGCCGCCATTGCGCGCCGAATAGGCTTTTCCTTGTCGTTAATAATTTTCCGGAGATTCAAATTCGATACCGATGCATAGAGAATCGCATTCGCGTGTCACGTCGCTTCCACGGATTCCATTGTTGGAACGTGTTCCGCCGGCAACAAGTTCCACGACCTTGCTCAATCGCATGGGCGTAGAACGAGCACCGAAGAACGAAGAAAACGTACAGCTAGGGACATTTTTAACGAGCTTCGATACAATTTGAAAATTGTATGTGCGAGGGCAATATCAAATATGAGAAATTGGAATTACGGACAATAAAAGAACTGGCTCTATAGCAGGGGTTTCCCACCATAGAGGGTGTCGGACTGGAGTTTTATGGCTTTACTCCGCCTTGGCTACCCGGGCATACAAGTTTTCCCTAGTTGTGAGAAAAAAGCCCAGTGATGGAGGCAGGTAGACGAAACTCTCCGAAGCCCGAAGCAGACAATGGATTTGTTCCTACTCCACTGTATCGAATGCTACACGGATTTCCCAAAAAGCGATTACGGTAAGTTGCCGCGAGACTTCCTTTATCCCCGTTGTCAAATGTAAAGATGGATCGCTATTATTTAGTTCTAGGAGATAAGAATATGTTTACGGAGAACTGGTTGGCAACGGTTTTCGACGCGGAGAACAATGTGCGCAGCAGAGTGAGTGACTCCACGTGGCCGAGTGCGTTTCTTTTAAGCATCCGAGAATTCTATCTGACGTAATAACACATCATTATTTTTATCCTGAATTGCTTCCGAACATTGCGTTGTACTCTCAGTACAGCAATCTATGCCCAAATCGTCGAAACCGGAGCAAATAAACGAGAGAGTATACATAGTTCCAAGTAAAAATACACGGTCCGAAGTTCTTTGCGATTGGTGTTCAAAGAAATATGTCGCAAACACGCTGTTAATAGGCACGGAGGAAAGTTGCAACGATGCTGCAATATTTCGATAGATTTTTGTCGCAGAAAAACTAGACCGGCACGATCGTCCGGAAATTTCTAGTGAAATCGTGGCATACAATCGTAACTCATTGCGCAAGGCTTCGTCCACAGCGCTTTAATCCAGCATCGACACGGTCCTTGACTTCAAATGTCATTGTAAATACGGTAGGCTTTTGTCGCAATGAATATCCGTATCATCGGGCGTAGCAGAACTCTGTTAACGATACGAAATTGCTTCCTATTTTGATCGATTACACTTAATTGGCATGATAAATTTGTCAGACGAGAAAAATGTACGCGTAACAGAGTTAGCATTACGATCTAAGTCCATTTTGTGCGCGTATCTGTAAGTCGGTTTTCCCGCCGAGTAATCGGACCTCGGTGCGGAGAAACTATTCGAATGCGCTCTGATCGATCCGCCATTATCGAACCAACAGAACCAATTCGATCAACATTGCAAATTATACTCTGGTAGAAAAAATATGCTAGTTCAAGGTCGTTTGAACACCTTTTAAAATTAGCTTTCCATAGCTTTTTAAGTTTTACGATGATTACTTTGGCCAATGAACGGACCGTGAGGAGGTGAAGCATTTACGAAACACGATAGTTAGACGTGAAAATGACATTACCATAAAGGTCAGAAGAGTGCACAAGTCTGCTCGAAACTTGCTGGACATAAATATGCATGCACGATTATTATTAGATTTATAACGTTAACCATCGTGGTGAATGGAATTACTAAAGCACCGGTTGACGAGAATTTTGCATAGGATTCCTTGGGATGACCGCTAAAATAATTTCGAAAGAAGTCTCTCATGATATCTTTCGAAAGCAGATAGCATGATCGTGACATAACAGCACGTCTGATTGGTTCATCCGTACTAACCTATTGTGAATAATTTCCCGCGTTTGAAACGTACACATAACCTTCCGTCGCAGAAGACACACCGTTGGGACTGCCTTGCAGTAGTAAACACGATAGGACTTTGAATCATGTTGGTTAACAACCGTCAAGTTGGCAAACAAAGAAACACAGCGACATAGTCACCGGCCGTTGAAGTTCGCAAACAAATGAGTATTACCTCCAGTCTTCAAATTGGCACCTTCATCGATGGGGATGACCAGCAAGGGGAAGATGCCAGTTAGTCCGATCATCGTGCTGCCTAACAGCGAGAACAGCCACGGGCTGTACACGAAATATTCCACCGTGGACTCCCATGGCGTCCATAAATCTTCGGCGACCATTTCATAAAGGAATCCGGTGGATTCCGTGCTCACATTCGCCGCCATGTTTGTGCGTCTCGCGTCGAACACCGGGTGACTAAATTCTTTGCCGTTTCCTCCTTTTGTTCGACGATTTCGATCAGACTTGTATGCAATGTATACAACGTATACGACGATCACAGTCTATGATGCGGATTGTTTAGTCGTTGGATCCTCGTGAGTCTGTTTACACGAAGATAACCTCTCCCCCTCTTTTTCTCGTGCAGCACCCCTGTACGTTCGCAAGGTAGTTTTAATCGCGCGCCAAAAGTTCGTGGAATCGCAAATATACGTTATCGTCGAGACAACGACTACCGTACGCCCGACTAGCCTACACTGAGAACTGAGTACGGACGCTACGAATCAGGCGGTCGCCGCCTCTACTCTCGCCGGGTTCTTCGATCAAATCAACCCTTTTGTTATTCCATAGTGCCGCAATGCGGGGACAATAGCACCGGAATCGGACCTATGACGATGAATACGCGGGCAACGGCTGTCAAGACACGCGTTCCAATCAACAGAGATTCTCGGTCGTCCACGCTCCCGCGCTTTCTTCTTCTTCCTTCTTCTATAGCCTCTTCCTCCCCTTGGATCTCTCGGTTTGCTCGTTCGCAACGTCTCATGCAACACGGTGCCGTCTCATATCATCTCATCGACGAGGGCCGTCGCAAATCTACTCCGATCGGTCCAACTTTCTCTCCCTTCGAGTTCCTCTGTCCTCGATTTAAAGGGCCTGTCACAGGATCGATCGAAGCAGTCACTTTTACCGCCAGAAGAACGGTTGCACAACTGGTCACGAGATAGAACGCACTTTCGAGCTGCCTAACCTTGTTCTAGGTTAGGTGCGCGTCCGAGGTGTATCACTCTTTCGCGAGGATAGAGGTTAAACCCGTTCTTTGGATGATCAAGATCGCACTGTTGTCGTCGTTAGTATTTTTGTTATTATTGGTTCAAATTGAGAACCAAGCGTCCTGTGCTCTGTATATCGACGCAACGGATAATGCGCGTTACCGCCATTGCGGAGCCTTTTATAGACACCGAGGCGCTGCGCTAGCATGACAGCGGCTACGGTGGGAGCAGCTGCGGCGTGGGAGGGGGGAAGGCGGCGAAGATAAACTTGGAGTACATCGATATGAGGCTGTACCAGTTTCGTGGAATTATCTGCATAATTATAAATTATTTAGTCAATGACACGAACGAAAATATTTCGTTTATCGAAACGTAAATACTTAGCCGAAGTCAATGGCGCTGCTTTAACTTCACGCTGTATTCGCAACTAATATACATATTTGAAATTCATCGACACTTGAAATTCAAATATACAGTACGGTTTAATGCGCAGCTGTTTTTTTTAAATAGCTTTCATTAGTTCTTATCGCCGTACTTGTGTAAAATTATCTGTCGGTATCGCGTCACGACTGTTTCGAGGCGATAAAAACGCATAGTAATCAATTTTCCGATTGCAAAAAAGTTGGAGCGATAATAATACACACGATGTATTCGTTTCCATTTAGTCATGCGAGCAGCAATAGGATGTGGTAACAGAAACATTCTCTCTTGTCATCGTCGTCGAGTTTGTAAAATCGAACAGAGCTTTCCCCGGCCGCCATTTTGATGATACATTAACATACCCACACTTTGTTTTGATAACAATCACGCGCAATAGCTGTAACTGATAAGTTTAGCAGAAAGACAAAGACCGGAAACAACGAAGTTGATATTGATAACGCGTCGCGATCGCGTCTCCGTTTTGGTAACTAGATCGAACAAAAATCGGGATTTCCATCGGGTTGAATCATGTTAACAATTACTCTTATGTTCCGAAGTTTTTTCGTAGTAAACAGAATGACACGATACTGCGGTAAACATGTCTAATAACTTTTCGTTAGATTCGTAAATCTACTGTCGGTAACGGGGAACCGATAACGCCATCTTCCTCGATACGTCATAAACATGGTGAGAGGAATAAACCTTCAGACAATTAAAAAATATTGTTTACAGATCGGATTAAATTAAAGTTCACAGGACACGAGCAATCATTGTGTTACGAACATTTGGAAATCCCCGAGTTCGTTTTTTCCTTCGGTGGGAGGAAATGTATAACAGATTAGTCATACGCTTGTAAACAATATCTGTACAGGAAATTTACGACGAGCAAGATTCTGTAAGCCGCCACTGTCGCTCTGCTGACAATATATGTGGCCTTAATTAATCAAATTGCCGATGGCGCTGTGCCAAATGGTACCTATTTGGCCTGCAATCAAAAGGATATTCAACGACTGTCATGCATTCGCGGGCACTCGAGCACAATTTTTCCGATCGCATCAGGTAAAACTAAATTTCTGTGGTACTGCACTTCCGATTTAAAAAAAAAACTCTTTTCTTGGCAAGAACCACGGAAATAATCTTCGGACGGCGGACATCCTCGATTAGTTATGGCAGCCATAGCTGGATCCATACAAATCTTTACTTATTGAAATCAAAGTTCTCTCGTTGGTCTCATTACTAATAAACGACAATTGGAAGCGACTGTCAAAAAATTAGAAATTAGCTGGAACGTTTGTAACTCTGTTTCAAAATGGACCCGCTATCCGAGGATTGACGAGAGACTTTCCCATAAAAATATGAATTTTTCCGACCCTCTAATGGCATTTTGGAATCTCTCAAAATCTCCAGTCGATTGCAAAAATGTTGCAAATGTTAGATTCTGATTTTATACCATCTTTAAAATGATCCCATCGGGTTCTTTTCAGATAATTGGATCGCAAAATGGTAAAAATTTTTTAAATGTTTCGATCGAACGCAGAGACGAACGGTTTGAGACTATCCGTGTCGGTAGGACACGATTTCCCAGAGTTTGTCAGCGACGTAACGAACGATTGCCGTAAAAGGACCGTTTTAACGGTTGCAAACGCGGCTGCAGATGGCTTTTTTTGCGACGAAATTTTGAAAAAGTCGCGCAACGCACCGCGGCGCGGCGGCCCCGGTTGGCTGTGCATCCTTGCGTGGCGAAGCACTCCAGCGGCTCTATTTTAGGAATCGACAGAAAGTTAAGATTATTTCAGTTACATTTTTTACCTCCGAACCAGAGCCGGCAGAGTGCTTAGCACAAGAGCATCACGATGAGCCAGTAGGTCGATTTTTGTGCGGGCGTCGAGGATCGGGCGTTCGTGCCGCCGCGGAACAAAAGCGGAGAAGCGGAGAAATTATAAAATTGTTCCGCACGCGATTACGTAATTCCTGTCGGGACACGACGCTCCAAAAATCCGCGGGACGTGTGCGACGGATACTTTCTCGGAAGGAAGAATTGCATCACTCGCGTCGCGCAATAAATCGTCCAGCCGCTGGGAATATTTCTCTGGAATCTGCTTATCGTTTCGCTGGACAGGAACTGTACGGAAGACGTCAGCTGTACGCAACAACGAACATCGTGCTAGTGCATCCGATTCATTTTTCTACCGTTTCGAGCGTGTCGGGTGTTGCCAGTGCATCGACGACACTCACTGTTCCTTTTCGAAATTATAGTCTTCTGATGCTTGAACACGAGCCCAGACACCATGGATATGCGACGGATGTCCAACTGGAACGTCCTCAGCGTGGAGGCAGCCCTTCAACAGCTGAACACTTTGGAAGGAGACGAAAACGATATCATTAGACGACCGAACACGGTAAACGAATTTCAGTGTTGCTGAAATATTAATTAGGACTTCGACTCGGAAGAGAAAAAGATCGCGTTTACGTAAACGTGTTTCAAAACGACGGTAGAACAACGCGACCCCGAGGTAGACTTCTTTTCTAGCCCCACTCGCTAGGGTATACTAATGGGTTCTACCTATTCTTATCTCGTCTGGTTGCCCGACGGCTTGCCTTTATTTATAACTAATTAAGCTAGACGCCGTTTGAAGTGTACCCTAGTTTGGTCCAGTAAATCAGCAGCGTTCTGACAGATTGGTGTTCGCCGTTTGCAGCAGCGCTTCGGCAACTTCGTTTTTCCTTGGTTTTGGTTGAAACGCGAGATAACATGAACAAAAGGACGTTGTGACCCGCGGGTTCCGTGACGCGATTTCCCCTAATCGTCCTGTTCGGCCGAGAATTGTTCGGACCGGTCCGCCGTCGACTCTGGAGGACGATTTAAATAGTTACTGCGATGAGCACCTGGCATCAATTGAACGTGGAACATGCCACGAGCGCTATATCCCGAGAGGACATCGGCACTCACGTTCATCGACATAAAGTCGTGCACACTGGGGTAATTCTTTCACGAACCTACAAATTCCATTTCAACGAAATCTTTTGTCAATCATGTCCGATTCGATCGATGGAAATCTAAAAGTGCTAGATTGGGTAAGGTAGCGCTTCTTGATTCTGTGAATCTGAAAAATTCAATAGGTCTTTATCAGCGTCCGGTGCTGTTGCTTAACGCTTCGCATCGGGTTGCCGATACTGCAGCTATTATAAAAGTCCAGTGCAATCCGATTGGTGACAGGTGAGGCCCTCCAAGCGGAATGTTATCGATCACGCTCGATAGTATTCTCTATCGCTAGAAAGTACAAGTATTGAGAGAAGATATAAATTGTTTAACGAGTCTATACACAAGATCGAGTATCCGGTTACTGTTATCCGTCCTGCTGTTTGATCGGAACACGCGAGAACAACTCTAGCTGCGGTTTTTACGCTAAAATAACATCGCGCGCGATGTTTACAGATCCATGGGTCTTTCGATTACTAGAAACTCAGATTTCCCTCGTTCACTCGCACGTGTACGGGGCTCGGTCTCGTGTCGGACGTGTTCCAAGTCCGAAATCCCCGATACTTTGGCAAATTTTGAGCAAACCGTACGAACAATTCTACCGAAGGCTAACCAACATTAAATCGTACAGAAATATTTTGCAGTCTGCTCGATCGAATTCCGGATATCCCGGAGATCTTCGATATTTCGCAGGGATCCCGCGATCGGGCGTCGTCAACTTCGTCTCGAATTTGACGTTTCACGGGAGACACAGGGAAATGCACCTTGGCTGCAGGTGACGAGTTTAAAATTAAAGCGCAGACGGGTCTTCCAAGGCTTATATTTAGGACGACGCGCAGGCGCGATCCGATTAGAAATGCCGTGAAGACTTAGAACTTCTGTATCCCCGAATTCCGACGTGCGCCGCGATTTTCACGCTGCCGAAGGCGAGACGCTCGAGAAAAACAGGCGAACGAGTTCACGAGGTGCTCCGGTTTCGTTTCCCCCGGCAAAAATCGACGCGAGTTCGCGAGTGGTGCAAAGTTCCTCCGATAAGGCAGAATCGATTTCCGAGATCGTGGAGTCCGATCGAAAATAGAGCTGAGTCGGGCCTCTGTATCGATCTTTCGATCGGGGCACGTTGCACTCTATCGTTCGTGTCGAGAGATCATCGGTGTCCAGAGGTTGTTCCTGATCAGACGGCAAGATGGATCTCGGGGGTGTGGACGTCTGGGGCCAGATCGCCGTGGAGACGTCCCAGATGTTCGTCTCCGAGGGCGGTGTCATTAAAAGTCGTTTCGCGGGGACCGTAAGTTCAGGGATAAAGCCCGAGGAAGCCTCCTAGGGAACGGTTAGGCGAACGAGCGACGATCCGGCGAGAGCTCTCGAAACGAGACACGTTCCCAGCGATGATCGATGCTCGCTCTGTTTCAGACCATAGAGAAGCTGCCCGACAAGATCGTGATGCACGTCTTCAGCTACCTGTCGCATCGCGAGATCTGCAGGGTCGCGCGTGTCTGCAAAAGGTGGCGACAGATCGCCTACGACACGCGTCTCTGGAAACACGTCTCTCTGAGGCCGGAGATCAGCGGGCTGCACGTCAGCTCGCTGGACAATCTGCTGCACTTGATCAGGTAGCCGACGATCGGTATCATTAGCTATCACCGAGGAATCGGTGAAAAAGTCTCGAGAATTTTGGCAGATAACGCTCGTTCCCGAAATATGTCCGCGAGCTGTCCCGCTTGCCAAATGTTAGCTGCCGGAAAAAGTTTCCGTCGATGATACGCTTAACCGAATTCCTCGACGATTCCGCCGAGTCCTGGACGGTCTTTTAACGGGTTAGGGTGATAATCGATGGACCGTTTGCGGTAACAGCACGCGATTCGGCGCCTCGCTGAGGTACATCGAGCTGCCGATCGAGCTGATCACGCACACCGTCCTCCACGAGCTGGCGAACAAGTGTCCGAACCTGACCCACATGCTGCTCGACTTCTCGACCGCCATGCAGCTGCACGACTTCTCCGAGATGCAGGCGTTCCCTACCAAGCTCAAGTACATGTGCATCTGCCTGTCCGAGGTGATCTTCATGGAGGGTTTCATGAGGAAGATCTACAACTTCATCAACGGCCTGGAGATCCTTCATCTCATAGGTTCGTATTTTCTTCGAGAGCCGACAAAGTCCTCGTCGAGGTATCGTTCTAAATCGATTCTGTTCGATCAGGAACCTACGAGAAAGTGGAGGAGGAAGAGGAGGAGATCTACGAGGTGATAAACGTACACAAACTGAAATCGGCCACCCCCAACCTGAGGGTGATCAATCTCTACGGGATCAATTTCGTCGATGACTCTCACATCGACGCGTTCTCTTCGAACTGCATCCAGCTCGAGTGCCTAGCCGTGAATTTCTGCGCGAAGGTCACCGGCTCGACGATGAAGACCCTGTTCCAAAGGAGCAGGAGACTCAAGTGTCTCCTAATGCAGGGAACAAGTACGATCCTTCGAACAAGATCGCTGGATCGCGTTCGTGGCTCGATAGATGATCGCGAATCTTTTTGCAGATCTCCAAAGCGAGTACGTGATGCAGGTCGAGTGGGAAAAGTCGAGCATCCAGGAGCTAGACGTCACTGCCACGGATCTATCCACCGAATGCTTGATCGACATGCTGTCCAGGATCCCCAGCCTTCGTTTCCTAAGCGCCGGCCAGCTGAACGGATTCAACGACAGCGTACTGAAAGCCTGGGCCGAGCTCGGCAACCCTCGAAATCTGATCGCCTTGGACTTGAACAGCTCGGATAATCTGACCGACGACGCCCTGCACAAGTTTCTCTCTAGATACGGTCATCAACTGTGGGGACTCTCTTTGTCCGGCATGCCTCACATCACCGATCAGCTGTGGCAGAGCGTTCTGCCGATCCTGACCAACGCCATGTGAGTCTCGCTGGCCCATTAAATTGCGCGATAGCTGATGCAATTGTAAAATGATGCAATTGTAAAATGATGCAAGTTCAAGTTCAGATGACGAGTATCCTCTCGGATCCAGTTTTCCGCGTCACAGTCCTCCCGCGTTGCGTCAGATTCCTAATTTCCGCAACCGTGTTATCATAATTTATGTATTCAGGATCCTCGTAATGGGAACCAACGAGAGGCTGGGCGTGAACATCCACGTGGACCAGCTGATGGATGGAATCGCGAACAACTGTCCCAACCTTGAGCGACTGGAGCTCCGCTGGGATCCGGAGAACCTGCGGTTTTCGGACAAGAGTCAGAAAGCTATCGATATTCTGCGCGTCAAATGCATCAAGCTGCGTTGCCTCAGCTTAAGGTAACTCGAACGATGATTCTCTAGTCGACGATAAGAGAGACGTTGATCAGTTTGATATGTTCCAGCGACGGAAGGTATTACGAGATCGTGAAGGCGAACTTCGAGCGCGCCGACAGACTGACGGTCGTCAGAACGACAACCTGCTGCAGGGTCTCCAACTACTATCTCCTAGCCAATTACAAGGATCTGGTCTTCAATTAAATTTCGTTTTTTTTTCTATCTAACAAGTACCTATTTGTATATAAACGCGAGGGATTCGAGTACATGTTCCATACGATGCATTGCCGAGCGACAGAAATCCGAACCAGGTAGCGTTCCGATGCGTTAGGGGTACCCATGAGTCGTCGATCTTTTTAATTCCTTGCGTTGACTCGTTACGAACACCTCGAACATAATGTGGCAACTATGGCTGTCATTCCCCTGTTTTATATGGAAAAATAATTTTCTTTCTCCTGTAGGAATTTATTAACGCCAAACAAATGCTATTCAACCTAGCAAAGATATAGAGATGCAAAGGGCTTGGTTAATCGATTCATTTCAAAATTTCGATGCGCATCTCCTTTCGTTTCCTACCGCAACAGCGAGCTTTAGCGATATCTGCGGAAGCGTTTTAAAAGTCAATAGGCGACTTCAACTTATCGTATTGTGGGTAGTCGTACAACGATTTGTAAACATGACTACCTCTTATCTTTAGTATAACGCGCCACGTACTTTTCATTGTCGACACAATATTGCAAAGGAGGAATTGAAGATTGATAGTAGAGTCGGTAAGAGAAAGGAATATAATTGATTGCACATGGGTACGCCGGCGCTAGAAATGATGAAATCGATTCGACAAAGGTTGTAAACGACGTAATTGAATTGCAGATCCTGGACAAGTGGTGACGACGGACGGGAACCCCATTATTCCGAGTATTAAGACAACGTGCAAGATACAAGATACAAGATACAAGATACAAGATATATATTTTTATACACCGTTTTTGAGCCTGTACATAAGCGACCAACACCGCCGAACGTTTCTCTACTGCCAAAGAACGATGTTCCATCGACCGCGCATCTGTTTATCGAATTTGACAATCTCGATGTCGGTGCTGTAATTGTAAAATGAAATGAATGAACAGAGTTTGACAGAAAAGTCGAGGATACGATTCATTGCGTCGCACGACGTGTCGTTCAATTAATCACGAAGGGCGAAGTAGTAATAGTCGTTCGAGAAGCAATAACGTCGAGACCGCCACGCACACGACACGGCCGTTCCTCGTATCGATTATTCGCTAATTTATTCATGCAGCCGTGTAGACGACGACGACGTCGCACTGGCCACGGCCGGTCGGTCGATTCGCTCGATTTCATTCTCTAGCCACATGCCAGACCCTTCGTTTATATGTTGCATTATAGTCGACGCAGAACCGTCGTGGCCGCCACGACTTTTCGCATGATTCCCGGAAGTTTGGTCGCCGGGCGTCTCCCAGTCGCGTTCTCCCATCCCGATCTTCCTCAATGTCCGACGTCGAGGAGGAGGTGGTCTCGAAGGGCCTCAAGATCGTCCTGATCGGCGATTCTGGGTCCGGCAAAGTGAGTTTCCAAAGTGTCTCGAACCGCGAGCAAGCCCAAAGTTTCGCTCTTCTGGATACGCGTCTCTAACGTTTCATCGAATTTCTACGAGTACGATCGATTCGCCAGTGAATTCCCGAAATTAACAATCTTTCCTGAAACCAGTATAAATTTTGAGTTCGGCTATTCTCGGAGGAACGGAGCGACGTATGTATCGATTTGTTTCTTTCGCACTAAGTGGTCACTGCCACGATGTCAGACACGCACAGGTGCACGCCCATCGATCTCGAACAAAGCAGAAAACTTTTGAAATTCTCAGGTTCTGCTCGCGAGGGCGATGTAATTTCCGTTTAGGGGATGCCAAATTGCATCTTCGTGTCGCCGAAAGCCTTTCGCTCTTCGTTAATTAACGAGCAGCTGTTTCTTTGATCGTACCGTGCCACTGTGGGAGACGGTCGCCAGTTAATTCTACAGCGGTCGCGGCACGCGAATTTCAATCGACATCGGAATCCGTGTTGGGCAGGCGATCGAAATACTCCGCGTTCCGAACAGCGGCTTTTCCGCGTCCCGATCCACCATAACTGAAATTCAAGGGTCCCTGTTTAGACGAGCATCGCGCAGAAGTTTTGCCACAACGAGTTCACCAGACAGTACACGCCGACCTCCGGGATCGACTTTTTCTTGAAGAACCTGAGCATAGGCTACTACAGGAACGTGAATCTGCATCTGTGGGACGTGGGTGGCTTGGCGCTTCATGGGAACATGCTGGATAAATACGTCTTCGGTGCTCACGTAAGGAGAAACAGAAAGATCATCGGGACGATCGATTTTAATGAAGGAACGTCGTTTTCAGATCATTCTACTGGTGTACGATGTAACAAATACATTCAGCTTCGAGATTCTGGAGGATTGGATCGAAAAGATCAGGAAAATGAACAACAGCTTCGACGAAGCTCCCCTGATGGCTATGGTGGGTAACAAGTGCGACATGGAGCACCAAAGATCGGTGAAAAGAGATCGGAGCCATAAATTCGCGGCTGACAATGGATTTCCGTCGCACGACGTGTCTGCGAGGACCGGAGAAGCGGTAAAAATGTTTAATTAAAAAAATGGATGCTCCAATAAGTTTTAGTTGCTTGTCAATGTTCTATCATCCCCCAGCAATATTTCTGCTACCGTGTCTAAAGGAGATGTCTCGTTTCAGGTGTCTTTGTGCATAGTGAATTTGGCAGCGCAGATTCTTGGCGTGCGACTGACGAAAACCGACCAGGACTATTACAAACCCATAATCATAGCGGAGATAGGCGATACGGTCGACATGCACACCATCCAGAAGGTGGTGAAGAGGATCCCTACGAAGAAGCAAAGCCACATACCCTTCCATCCCCATCTGTCGAAGTCGGCGGTGTGCGTGTTGCAGTGAGGATCGATCGAATATTTTCGCAATAGAGAATGATTTTTCACGCACAGGACTGCGGTAGGTCGCGAGCATTGTACATAAGATGTTCAAATATTTTTCCTAACACTCTTCTATCGTTACCTGACGCGTTTCGCCCGCTAACTGGAGGTATCGGCGCAATAAAAAACCACAGGTGTCTTCGCAATAGGTTTAGAAACAGATTTATTTATCAATAGAATCTTACTACTCGTGGCAATTAATGTTAATAGCGAGATGACATAACAATGTTAAAAATACTTTTACAATAATCGGAATAATACACCGTACGTATGTTGGAACGTACATATACATAATCGTGGCGGGCGCTACAATCCTTGAATCCGGTGATTTCAATGCTCAATGAACGTCGATCATTGCTGGGAACGCAGACCAGCGTCGCGTTCGCTGCCGGAATCATCGAATCGAAGGAAATTCAAATGATCGAATACACGGAACGATCGAACGAATCTAATCGCCGAACTTTCTATACCTTTTTATGAATCGCGAGTAAAACTTTCCCTACGATCTATTCATCAATGGCACTAATCATGCAAACGTTACATGTACGTAGAGATAACGTAAATGTACGCGACAAACATAAACGCAGATTCAACAAGAGAACAATGCGGTTTAACAAGAGAAAACGGGTCAAAGGTGGCACAGTGTATGTGTTTGTTTGTGTGTGTGTGTGTGGTGTGTGTGTGTGCACGCGCGCATGTGCGTATACTCAACAATTGGCTTCGCGAGGGAACATGCAAAATCGGAAGCATTCGTTACAACTCTGTCAATAAATACGGATAATAAATTAGTCGGTAAAAATCAGGTAGGGCAGGTATGCGGAACGATTGTGGTCAATTGTAAAAATGATTCCTGGAACAGCGAAGATATACACCTGATCAATAAAAAAAGGAGGAAAAACAAACAAATCCCGTTTACTTATCGGACACGATCGGATGAACGAGGATAACTCGCGGACGGTGCAGTCGATAGAGATTGAAATATTGAGTAGAGTTCTATATATTAAACGTACAAGGTGCAAAATTATAGCTCCGGTAGATTTCATTACACCATCGATTGTTGCTCGTTTTTAGAAAGCCGAGACTCTTAACGATAAGTCCCAGCGTGTGTAGCTTACTCTAATATCGTCTTCAGTCTCTTTTTATGTAGCCTGTCCCGACTCAGTCTTCCCACGCGTTCGTTTTGAAATCCCATTGAGATGAACGTATCCAACAATCGCTATAATTGATACCGCGCGGGAACCCTGAACCGGGACACCTTGTACGCATGGTACCTATACTCTCTCAACGTTTATGGTTACTATAATTCCGAGTATTTTAGCGGTCTCCTCGGCCAAACGTTCTTTTCGAGGAGCTTCGTCTTGGCCTCCCAGAGTTCGGTGAACTTGTCGTTCAACGGGGCCAGGTATGTCTCTACCCACTCTTGGATGGTGTAATTATCGTAGATGTCCTCCATAGCGTTTCTCATTTCTTTCTCTATGTAGACCAGCTCCATTTTGTGTCTGTCCAGGTCAGCGATCGCGCGCTCCACGTGGGCGGGGCTGGAGAACGAGTGCTTGATGTTGTAGGGTTTTAGCCAGCCTTTGAAGGTATTGTCCTGCTCCATCTTGGCGACCTCCTGGGTCAGAGAGAACAACCGCAGGATGATGGCATAGATCGACACGCCTTGGTAGCTACACTTGGCCCAGCCGTACTGTGGCTCTGGAACGACCAGCGAGATGATGCCCTCGCAGCGTAGGGCTTGCATTACAGGTGTCGGCACGTCCACGGGGAACCCGTTCAGCTCTGGAGCCTGCAGAATGGCTAGATTCACAGCCAGCGATGGCAGAGCAACCGGCAGCAACTCGCAGAGTACGCTGAAGTGGTCGTACCGCTGCCACCCGGTCAGCATCACACCCTTGAACGTGATCTGATTAGAATACCTGCTGATGATCTCTAACCACCGTTGATGATTCTCCATGTGGTAAGCTAGGTCGGTGTAGTATCTATCTGGCAAGGTGGCTCCTTTGAACGCCGTCGCTACCCAGACATCCTTCCAGACAGTCGCGTAGCTCTCCCACAGCTGGTCGTTCAAGGTGGCTCCAGGATCTGTGGTATACTTCCAGATAACTGGTTCCACCATTAAGTGCAGTCCTCTGTTTATAATTTCATGCGGGAAAATCTCTCTGAACTCGTCGTCCCACATGAGGACGGTGAGTTCCGGATACTTATCCTTAATATACCTAGCTACTTTGGTTACATGGTCCAAGAACAACTGCTTCTTGCCCCACTGTCTTTTGACCATTGTCTCCAAACACCTGGTGCACTCTCCGATTTGGTATACCTCGTCAGCTCCTATGTGCAAGTGTTTAATGGTTGGATGAGCGGCCACCACTTGATCGATCATTTCAAAAATTAATGGAAGCGTTTTGTTGTAAGTAGGGCAGAGTACTTGGGGGTAATGTGGCACTTCTCGATAGTCTTTGTATGCGTCTAACTTAAGTACGAACTCCATGTGACCAAAGGTTTGTACCAATGGAATCACGGTCAGCTTGTTTTCCTCTGCAATCTCCTGGATATCTTGGATATCCTTTTTGGAGTAGCAATTCATGGCGCTAATGTTTTTCAGCTGTCCATCGAATGGAAACATGTCTTCGTATTCTATTAACACACCTGTGGCACCTAGTTTCTTGAGCAATTTCAACAGGTACTTGTAGTAACTTACTTTGGGAGGTGCACCCTTCAGATCCAAGTGCACAATCTTCTGACCCTTGAACAGGGGTACGGTGTCTGCGTACGACTTGCCATAATTCAGGTCACCGAACAGCAAACCACCCCCGTTTTTCAGCTTGTTCAGTATACGAGACTCTATCTGTTGTTTCTTGGCAATGCTACGGGGGTTTTCCGTGAGGTCGCTCAACGGGTAAACCTCCTCTATTTTTAATCGCGGATTCAACTTGTTGGAGGAGATGTCCTCCACCTCGTTACTGAGAATGTGATAAGTAATGATCAGCAGAGTGAAGCTGACCATTACAATTACCATCAAAGAGGCTCTGCCTCTTAATCGCGTCATGATCGCTGGACCAACAGAACATCAAGACCGGATCACTAGATTATTGCTTTCGACTGGACCAATGCTCTCGTTATTCTTGACACGAATTCATTGTTCCTTTCACTCAACGCACTGTCATAAACGCAGTAGGATCCATCTGCTTCGAGGCTTTGCCTGTATTTTATGCGATGTTGTTTACGTCATTGCGTTAAAATTCTTTTAGTTTCGAGTAACTATACTCTCGATGGAACCAGTGCGAGCTTTTTTCTTGTCACAGTTTAATGACAGAAATAGCAGACTGTCCCTACCACTTTATAGTGATAAACGTTGTCGAGAAACAGGCCGGCCAACCAACACCATGGCGATTCTAACCTCCTCTTCACAGGGTTTACATTCAATCAACATATTTCTGAATAGATCGTTGGAGTATAAAGAACATTATAAATGATTGAAAACTGAGAATATTTACCGTAGAATTACCGATGCCGCGGTGACGAGACTCCGTAGAAAAGATCACTGAATAATTCACTGAAATTAATCGCATCGCGCGTGAACACATTTCAAATCATCCACCAGAATTCGCCAGTACTACGCTGATCAAGCAGTATCTTATTTAACAAATCAAGCTATATTATTACAACTATTTATATACGTAGCATGATAAATATTTAAATTAATGTTAAAGATAAATGTAATTATTAAATTCATTTTTAATGGAATATATATCGTTGGGCGTATTATTACCATCCGTCGGTAAAACAAGTCGCGCCAATATTTGTATTTGGAAACCGAATAAATTGCTTGCCCGACGTCATCCGATAGACCAAGGATTCCATGCGCATTCTAATAACGAAAAGTAAAATTCATTCACTGTTACAAATTCGTACCAACCGAAAACTAAAGCCTGAATCGTGAATGCGGCGCACTTGACCTACAAACAACCAGCCGCTGTTCTGCATCGGATTTGCTTAACGAGATCCATCGGAGGCATGCTAATTTTCGCACGATCTTGACTCGAGATCTGTTTTAAATTCGCCCAGCGACAAGCACTCCGCCTACTGAAAGACGCTTCTGTCATCCAAGTCTTTCGCGTCGTTCAATATTTGCCCCTATGTCTGCAACAGATTCCGAGAAGTTACGTTAATCTTCTTACTTGCAAATATATCTTAACATGCTCCGGCTGTCCTGAAAGTTTCATAATTTCTTAAACTTCCGGGTGTACGCGATCCTCCTCCGTGAGAAACGCGTCCATCGTACTTGTAAAATCGCAAACGAATAGGGCAAAGGGCTGAAAAAGCGGTTTAACGAGAAAAGGGCTCGGCGAAACCGGAGAGGCTCGGTCGTGTAATCGAATCCTCCGCGACGAAATCTTAAATCGCCGGTCCTTTATCTCGTTTCCAGTATCCGCGAACCGTCCAGTCACCCGTTACATACTTAATGAAGCTGACTCACGACTCTTTAGTTATGACGGGAGTAGGGGGTAATTCCAGACAATAAAGCTGTTTAATGATGACCCGCTGCGAGAGTTTGAACCACGCGGTGCTCGACACGCGCGCGTTTTTCTCCGCCTCGCGCCGTTCGCTCGTTCCCGTCGGGTGCCGTAATCTAGGTAAGCGGACACGTTGCTCAAAACAATTAGAGAATCCTACGGAAAAGTTAAGAGTACAAAGTTACGATATCCTCCGTAACGGAATAGACGATCGTCGCGAGGAAAGACGCGTAGGAGAACGCGGAGAAGAGAAAGCTGGATTTTGAATCGCCACGTTCCTGCGCAGTAGATCCTCGCTGCGCAGTTACAGATCGACAGGAGTGGAAAGGTCGTCGATCATTTAGACAGGTCTCACAGTTCGAGCCGAGGTTTTAGGAAGGAGGGAGTCGGATCCCTTCGAGGAAGCTAGATAAGAGCGGTCTCTGTCGAGCAAACGAAGATGATTCTTTCGAGTTATTATTATCGGTGACAAGAGACTTGTCCTCGGCAAGCGGGACTACCTAATCTCCGTATCCACGGTGTAGAAGATTGTACATTGTAGACGGTCGCACTGGAAACGCGTCAGCGCGATTCCGCAGCAACCGAACCGGGACAAAGACTGGCTCCGACGATTATTCAGAAATCATGACTCAAGCCCGCATATGTAGACGCTGCGCTCACGGTTGTTCGGCTACTCTTTTCGCGAATGTGTGAACAGCTGCGCAACAAGGGTAACAATCGGAGGAGGTCAATTCCAGCGAATCGAGCGCTTGATTCTCCTGTTGCTTGCCGAGGAGGACGTATTTCGACGGTCGCGGTCGTTTCGATTAGGAAACGCGTGCAAGACTACCACGCGTTCGACGATGAAATTCTGCAAGCGTGCGCAGGCTTTCGTTACAGCGCCGCCGACACACAGAGTATCTTTCACGGTTGATACACTCGGCGATAAGCTGCTATTAAAGCTGTCCGCGTAATGCGTGCCGCAAAAACGGCTGCTGCGAATGTTACAACAGATGTTGCTTTATCTAACGCTGCTCCGAGATCTCTTTGACACGCCTAGTTATCGGGAGAACGAGATGCAGAGCACAACAGGTCGATACCGTTTTTTTTTCTACGACAATCGTCGACTTTCGAAAGCCTATTTTCTGCAATTGTCCGTTTAATTGGCTGTCAAATTCGAGTCGTCACTTTTTCTTCCAAGCATCGATCAACGTCAATTGCAGAGGACCCGTCTGCGACGGAGGAGGGACGAGTCCTCGGGCGAAGAAAAAGGCGCAATTAACCGCAATGAAATTAATTGGTAGCTCGGCGACGCCGTCTCTTTCGCAACACCCACGAAATCGTTCGTAAACAAAAGCGGGAATGTGCGTGTCCGTGCGCGCACGACTGCGATTTTTGCTGACAATGAGGAAACCTTGCTGGCGCGCACTCACACGGGGACGGGTTTCATTAAAGGAAGGGCACGCAATCTCGGGTCTCTTTCGAGTCTGCTGAAACCTCCGGAGTGGAGTCAACGTGACATTACGGTCAGCCGTGTGCGAGCAGTATGCGCGCGGTCGTCGGAGAACGCGCACGTTCTTTCCTTTTCTCCGCGAGTCTTTGTTCAGTTCGTTCCAGTATATTGTTTCGCTAGACCATTGTCTCGAGGATCGTTCCACGGCGAACCTTCCGGAGCGTCTCATCGGCAACCACGCTGCCTGTTAAAAATGCAGTGAACCAAGTGATCGTTCATCAGCGATCGAGGTTCGTACGATCACCTTCGTCCCCTTCGTTTTCGAGTCGACGCTACCCGAGAATGCGGGAAATCGCGTTGAAAGTGCGACAAGGAACGTTTCACGACGTTCGAGTCGGGAAAAGTGAAAGGACCCAGGCTTTCCGCGGTGGCGATCTACCACGTGACTCCGTAGATCCGTGCGTGAAACTGCGATCGATTTTCTCAATCGTTCCCTCGGTTCCTCGGCAGATCGTTTTTCCGCGTAGGAAAGAGAAAAAAGCGCGCCAGCGAGTAGAACAGTGCCACCATTGACCGCGAAATATCGCGACTGACGAAAAGGAACTCGGCTTTTTGATAGCGTTGTTGCGCAATAGATCCTTGCATCGACGAAATTCGATGACCGAGGACCTTGCCTGAGTACGCGCAATCGTTGTGTCATCCTATAAATATACCCAGTTCGCTTTCACATTTAACGAAGTCCATCTTTCGATTCAGACTGTAGCAAATTCTCGACGGTTTCGCCGTTCCTTATCTCTCCGCTCGCTCCGAAAGAAAAAGACCGAGAAGCGCTGTCCGGCGAAAGGCCAATGAACACTCCGACAACCGTGTGAAAATCTACGGTTTGTTATCGGATGTGTCACGTCCGGTGAACCATGATCCTCGGAAGCGGGCGCGCTTGTGTTTCAAAAACCGACGGTCGAATCGTTCACGGTAGCTATAAACGCGCGAATATCCGCAGTGCAGGTGCAGCAACTCGCACTGCTCACCGAAGATCCGCTCCCGATGCTCGCTGCGTCTAGAAATCGCGACTGATCCGCTATGAGAGAGGAGCAGACCTCGCTGGTTCCTCGATCGTAAATGGCAAAACGATGCGAACAAGGCGATCGATTGAATCGCAAGCGACGGTTGCGCTCGTAGAGGTGCAACGATCTACGTGACCGTCGCATCGCGACCCTAGAGGCTCGCATGACACGGCACGTTCGAAATTATCATTTCGCTCTTCCTGAAGCGTGAATGCGTGCATGTACGTCCGTCGTCGCGCGAGGATTCACGCGAGGCCGAGCGTGAATTAAAAATAGTCGGGGACGGACGAAAGCGGCCCCCGGAATCCGCGGTATTCCCATGGAACCGCCTCTGTGATTCCACCATGCAAGATATGACGGTAATGCGGGGGAATCGGTGGCAACTGATGGTGGCGAACACTGATTATACGGAAACGTTATCGTTTCGTAACGATAACGAAAGTGTCGTTAACGGAGGTTTTCTCAGCGGGCTTTCCGGACAACCGAACCGATAGCTGCGTTTACTCGGTTTTAGGCGATTAGAATTAATGATCGGCCCATCGCGATTCTTTACGCAAATCGTTGAGCACTCCGTTAGCAGACTCCAAACTGAACGCGATCGTCTAGGCTCGGTCGTTTATCTTGCCGTCTCGTGCCAATCGTAGAATGCTTCGCAGTCTTGCGAATCTCTCTGCAAATAAATCGTTGCGGATCCTATTACACGCTAACCGGTAGATTGCGGATTTTATGCAGTTATGACAAAAATGAATAGGTGAAATATAAAACTGTAAAGATCCTGGAAGACTTGAAGAACGTGATCGAAATTATTGTCGACATATGCAAACTGTTAAAGGAATTTATTTTTATTGTCCCGCAACATTTTCATTTTGCATAAATCCCGCAGTCTCCGTAGAGAAGCGTGCGGCCCAAGTCCAGTCGTTTATCCTAGTACCACGTGGCAATCGTAATATGCTTCGGAGGGAGGGAACTTCAGTTTGGTAAATTAACGACGCAGTTTTGCCCGACAGAAGTGAAAGTAGGAATGGTCGATGGTCGGCGGAAGGTAAAGGGGACGTGGTCGTAACGAAACCATAGGTGCAAGCGACATTTGAACGGCGTAATGACGTTTTAAGTGGAGCATGCAGGATTTGAGATCGATATTCGTGTTAGGGCCGACGATAAGCGCTCCGAGCCGCGCGTTACGTCGATGGTTTCGTTGGCAGAAGAGCCAAGAGGAAGGCACACGCTATCCGCATAGCCATAGCTGCTGCTACTGGCCCTTATCCAACAACTTACCGCGAAAGTGGCCGAAACGTCAGACTTTCCAGAATGACGTCGGCCGAGGGTTCCGTTAACGATCATCCAGCGCGACAGTGACGCACGCATTCCGACGAATTACCGTCCGAGTGTTTGCGGGAGATTCTCAGCCGACTCCCACGACGACCAACCACGTGCGTAGTCTCGCGTCGGCCACCGATCTGCAAGCACTCCTTCGATCTCGATCGCCATAAGCCGTAAGGAGTCCTGCGATGCGAGAACGCGTCGATCGTACACATTATAGAATGCCGCTACTCCTCGCGACGATCGAGCAGTGAGATTACAGTCCCTGTAGCCGAGTGTGCGTATCTCGTTATCGCGTACGGTTTATACGATCGTTTAACTGATTTTAGCTTCGAGGCGTGTCAGTGGTCGTCGTAAAGAAGCTTGGACGAAAACAGTCTCTCGATAAAGTAGCGAGTGAAAAGTGTTCTTTGGTTTCGTCGAGTGTCAATGCGAGTTGTTCGAGGGACTGTCCTTTGTAACCGGACTCGCTAACGAGCTACAATAATTGCTACTCGGTAAGTTATCTGGAAATGAGCACCGCGATAAGCGGCGGCTCCCCAGTATTTCCGAGATTCGTGGAATCGAGATTAGTCACGGACACATTTTGACAACCGCGGCTATTTCGAACCTGACTTGGCTGCAGGGGGTGCGACCGCGACCGATATATTTTTAGGGAAAGACGATGTTATTAACCCCCTCGGTGCTTCGGGCACACTTCAATAGAAATACCTTTTCCCGGCTAAACATAGAACCGGCCGAATCATTCACGGCACTTCTCGTCGAGCTATTGAAGCGAATCTCGTGATTCATCGATGCTAACGCCTAATTGGTCAGTTATGAATTTGAATGTTTGTACCTCGCTGGTCGGTAATCTTCGTTCGGGACGGTTTAGAAGCTACCCCTAAGCGTTAAGGCCTGAGGGACCGGGAAATAATTACGGGTCGACTCGAAGGATCTAGGTAATCGGTCAGGTATATTTACCTGAATATTTACCTGAACATGTGCGAAGACTATTATTATCACCAGACTGCGGATTTTACGCATTTACGACAAAAATTAGTAGACTAACTAGAAAACGGTAAAATCATTTAAAGAATTTCAGGATGCAGTATTTCGAAATCGCTTTGAAATTATTTTGAGATTAATATAGTATCGCACCGCCTAACCGGATGGAAGTCGTTCACAGAAGATTAACACCAGAGTCGCGATAGTGCCTTCTAAGACATAAGATTAACCTTTTAACAATGCACCGTTTTCATTAATACAGTATCGCATCGCTAAACCGGATGGAAGTCATCCACAGAAGATTAACACCAGTTACTTTTAACGTAATTTTAATGATCAATTCATTATGCCATTTATGCTTTTGTGCAGAGTATTTTGTGCTCGAGTATAGACATGCCTAGCAGACTAGGAATAGAGACACGTGTTTAGTACATTTAATTGTAAAAACTCGAATATAATTAGACGAATTAAATATTCTGGATCGACAGGATCCGTTAACCGCAGTCCGAGGCTGAAAAGGTGACAGTTGGACGCGTTGCCAAGCGGTACGAATGTCCATTGAAGACCCAAGAGGGTTAACCGGGGCTAATCTGTGTCGGGTAACGCACAGGCGTGGATCGTAAAGTGTTAGGTATAAGAGCAGGGGTATGGTCGGTGTAAAAGTCGAGTTGAAAAGTGGCGATCGTGATTCAGTATGTG
The DNA here is from genome assembly GCA_028455555.1 of Augochlorella aurata. NCBI lineage: Eukaryota > Metazoa > Arthropoda > Insecta > Hymenoptera > Halictidae > Augochlorella > Augochlorella aurata. The sequence continues at coordinate 15,323,013 of CM052160.1, read as the reverse complement.
GGAGAGAAGTCGCGGTCGGGTCGGAACCGTACACATGTATAGCTTGAATAACAGGGGCATTGGCACGCTTATGTTCGCAGAAACGACATGAACAAAACGGAGGTGAAGATCGTCCTGAGCGCGGAGCCGGCGCGGACGGCCTCGGGCGTAATTCATTCGCACATACCGGTGCCGAGGATACCGAGCGCGATTAAGGCCCAGGAGAGGTGTCCCCCGGCCCGTCGCGGGTCCTTCGAGAAGCTGTCCAGAGGCGTCTCGGTGGCGGCCCAAAAGGCGTCCTTCGAGAAGCTCGACGCTTCCGTTCAGCTGCGGCCAAGGAACAACATTCTGTCGGCCTCGAGCATCGAGGTGCGACACGCTCCCGAAGAGAGGACGGCCTGGAAGACCAGCTGCGACTCTATGCCCAAATTGACTCGCAGCAACAGCATCGAGAGCAAATGGAAGAGCAAGTACGAGGAGTCGGAGAAGAGGCGGAAATTGTTGCTGCAGAAGAGCGAGGCCGGTAATTAACGATTCGTAAGAAAGTTCCGCGGGCGTAATGAGCGTAACCCCGTCGGCTAAAGTCGTTTCGGAGCTTTATTATGATTTCATTAGTCATCGTTAACGAACCGACGAAACAGTGCCTTCCTACCCGTTGATTCGATTACGCCGCCGCGCGATACGTCTGGCGAACGTCGAGCCGAGCGACGATCTTCTAAAAACGACGTTGACACCCTCGAGATCAAGATTTCTTTGAAATTCTACTATTCCCTGGAGTAATAGTTTGAAAATGTTTAGTTTCGAAACATTCGAATGCTAAGAGTCTTTGATTTCCGATGTAGATCAGAAGGAAAATTTTGCGTCGCAGTTTTCCGTGCTTCTACAGTTCCGACTTTAATACGAGATCAATTCGCGTTGGCAGCGAGCCGCAATCTATTGATCTGTTATTGTAAGGACGCTCGGAGGTGTCTGTAATAGACTTACGTAAAGAGATAGAGGCGTCGCCGAGGATACACGGCGAAAGGGAAGTGGTTGATGCGTGATTATAGTTCACGGCCGATCATCTGTAATGCAACTTGACCATTATTCGGTCGTGATTCACTCGTGCATGCGAAACGACCGCCGTGACGTTTGATTAGTCAGCAGGCGTACGCGATAGTATTATAAATCGATCGGAATTAAATGTCGCCGGGGTTACGCGTAGAAACATGTAGGATCGATGCAGGCCGCATTCGCGATGAACAATCTGGTTAAAACAACGTTCGGGGATTTCAGTGAGCAGGGACCATGCCGATCTGGAGAAGAAATTCCAGCAATTGCAGAGACAGAACAGCACTCTGCAGTCGCAGGTGCAGGAGAAGGAGCAGAAACTGCAGAAGATGCGAACGGGTATACTGATTTTTTATTCACGGAAGCTTCGGAGCCGTTTTTATGAGACGACATAGCGTTCTATACCGATGTAATTTTATCTTAAAAAGCTTCCCGTTTCCCAAAACTCTCACCACACGAATTTAGAACCAACACGTGCATAGTGTACTTAGTATTCCCACAACTTTTTCGTAAATTTATTGAAGCGCTCCGATCAAATACCGCCATATTTCGCAAACGGAATAGAACGGTAGAGGTAGCTTAAGCGTTAATTTTGGTAACGTTTCCACAGTTTCGGAAGCGGTGTGCAAAGAATACGAACAGCTAAAGCATCAATACGACGTCGAGACGGGCGCGATGCACAAAGCGATGCAACAGGCGTCCCAGGTAAAGACCAAACAGTCGTTCGTCCTTTTCGCTATCTTGTTCGTGATTTATCAACGGTCGGGAATCTTTGCAGTGGTACAGACAGAACCGCGAGCTGAAACGAAGGTCGCAGATCATAACGCAAAAGCTGCAACAAACCAACTCCGACGGATCGTTGGATCTCGAGTTGTCGGACGAGGTCGACTCGAACTTCGAGGATGTCGATCAGCTTCGAGAAACAGTGAAAGGTATTTTGATCTTACTTGCTGAACTGGTCCCGGCAAAGAATCGAACGAACCTTTTTTTCAGAATTGAGCAAAGACATAGCCAGACTGCAAACAGAGTTGCATTCGGCTAGGCTGCAAGAGTTCGAGGCGCAGGAGCAGGTGATGCATCTGACGACGCAGTTGGACGAAGAGAGAAATCTCAGGCAGAAATGTATGCGACAGAATTTTAATCGATTGCGTCTTCGGGAAAACTGATTAATATTTTTATGTAGATGAGGAGAAAGTGAACGAGATGAAGGTGCAGAAGGAGAACATGGCGAGGGTGACGAAGATGGTAGCGGAGGAGGTGCAGGCGCTGAAGGAACAATGTGATCGCGAAAGAGAGAACGCGAAGATAATCAAGATAGAGGCAGAAAGGGTGAGCGTATTGTTTCACCTATGTACTGCACGTTCTTGCACCGTTGTTGCAACGATTATTTTGTTTGAAACAGGCGATAAAGGAGAGGAACGTGCTGGCTCATCAGAGCGCACTCCTGATGGCCGAAGTTAGCGATGACGCGAACGGAAGGCTACTGGCAGTTCTTCAAGAAGTGGAGTCGCTGAAGAGACTGTTAGAGGAGGAGCAACAGAGCCACGCTTCTCACATACAGATGCTGGAAGAGAAGCTGGAGGAGAAGGAATCGAACGTGGAGTTTGAAATAGTGGAGGAGAAGCTGAAGCTAGCAGAGTCCGAGCTGGACGTGGCTACCCAGAGGGCTGAAAGGGCGGAGAAGTCAGTGGAAGAACTGGAGAACGTGATCGAAAATCTGAAGACGAAGATCGGTGAAATGGAGAACAAGCTTTGTAAACCTCCTCCGCCTCCTCCACCCCCGCCGCCGATGTTCTCCAACGGCGGACAAGCGTCGATCAAATTGCTGACGAAGGAAAAGATGAATTCGGAGCGCAATGCGGTTGCAGACATGGAGAACATGCTTGGGATCGCGAAGAAGACACCGACGGTTGCTCAACAGCCAGGTAATTGGGTCTCTGGGTCAGCAGTAACATTTGAAATTCGTTCAATGAAATTTGAATCTCTTCCCTCGTTTCAGCCATTGACGACATCATCAACCAGATCAAAGGAGGACGATTTACCTTGAAACAGACGGATGTAAGTGATTCAATTGATACTTTTCTGTTTGGTGAACGATTTATGTGCAATGCTTGATTGCAGAAACAGAGAGAGGAGCAAAGGAGGAGGCGACAGGAAGCGGAAAGCGCACCTCCAGCGGTCTCAGAGATGCTGAACATTCTAGGTACCATGAGAAGAAGAGCCAAGCCCGTGAAGCAACCTTTCCCAACTGCGGAAGCATCCCCCTAATCGGTACTGTTAGTACTGAAACGCGATATTGTTAACGCGAGCCTTGAAATGCGCCGCTTGTTAATGCGATCTTCAAATCAAAGAGCTATTCTACCAGAATAAGGTTTACTATGACGTTATTTATTTAGTCGTAAAATAAATTTTTTACCATCGAACGAACTATGTAGGCTTACGTATTTTTCTATGTGTAAAGCGAAGCGAATAAATGTCGGTTAAGGGAGAAGTGACGGAAATCGTTTGCGGTAAGCGTTGTGAAAAAAGGTGTATTGTAAAAAGCTGGTTACATGTACTGTATATGTACGATACAGTTCATTGTACAAAAGATATCGCAGATGTTATTCCTGTGAAGCGTCCACCTTCCTTGAGTATACCGAAGAAAGGATTTTGTAGGAGTACGAATCATTGTTAGTCCTTCGGGTCGAGAGTTTAGGTTTATTTTTATAAAAAGGACACGTGCACTTTGATTTTGTCGATAATCTGTTGGAGCTTGTTCGCTTCAAACAGTAGTACCCTTCTATAAGGAACCATTTCATTGTCCGTTTCAGCCCACGTGCCCGATAAACCACTGTCAGAGTCCTTTTCTACGGAGAACTCGAAGCTGAAAGTAGCTTCTTCCGCGAAAATTTCCTCCTCGGGGTTACTCCATAATACTGTAGGCTCCTCAGTGCCGTCTTTCTTTTTGCTCTTGGATTTCTTGCCAACCTTTTGATCCTCCGTTTTGTACAACTTGCAAATCAGCACATAATAAGCGAAACTAAATGGCATCCTCTTGCTCGCTGCCCTCTTAATCTCGGTAGTTAGGTTTTCTAAAAGCGGCACGGAAATTTGTGCTGGAATGTTCACGAATCTTTCATTGATTAATAAGCCTAGAGCCTCAGAGTCGTTCTCAAGGACTTGTTTTATCATGGCATTAGTTGCGTCTGTCGCATGTTCATTGGCTAGCTGTGTCAATAGCTCCCTGAGCTGTTGAACACAGAGATGATTCTAAAAGAAATTTTCAAGTCGCATTAAATGATTTCTGCAGCTGTAATACATCTTCCAAGGTGCTTACCTGTCCACTGGACAAATTAATTACTGTGGTAACACCGAACACATCGTTAATATCGTTCTCTTCGTCGTCAGAGTCTTCTATGTCATCGGATTGTTTGACAACCGAGCCCACATAGTTCTGGGAAATTATTAAGTCTGTCAGCCCACCCAAATCAATATGCGCTTTCAGAAATAGTTGCTGTAAAAGCGTTTTAATTCCATGGTAGTCTGGGTCTAATGGGTTCCTTCCCTCGAAGTCCACTTGTATTTCCATTCCCTGTTTACACAAATTCTAGACTTAAATTGCAGAAGTATATCCACCATATGGTTCCTTAAAAAATGAATTTAATAATACTGTCGTTTAAAATGTACTTAACTTAAGTGCAACACGCGTTTCAAAACAAGCTATCCAATTTCCTATTGCACTAATCCTACATCACTAAAGCTTGACCTTCGAAACTGTCGAGAAATATCTTTGTTGCGAATACTTTTTCATAAAACAATTTTTGAATGTGTTCCATGCTGCGTCAACAGGATGACATCTACGTTAATTTCAATGATAGCTCGAGTAGTGACTTCCCAAGTCCATATTTTATTAGAACTTTCGTAACAGTTTAGGTGATCGTAATCCGTGTATCACGATTTGAATTGTTGCAAATGATTATGTAAAACAAACGCATATCAATGACCGCGTGTTTGAAAGTAAGGTTAAGCCGAAACAGTGGTGATTCACGAGGACGCAAACGGTAGATACGATTTAAATGAACTTACCTGCTCGTCCACCGTTTCATGCTCATTGTCTTCACTGTTAGACGAATTGAGATCATCGTCGTCGCTACTCCTGTCTTCCGTATTTCTTTGAATATCACGCTTCTTCACCGGAGCAGCCATTGTCACGATGTGACGGTTCAGCCGGATCCTGACCACGTGACACACGCCGTCATCCCGAGGACCTTTAAAAACAACAAATGGAAAATCAATACACAATGGCTCCGAAGTTTCCTAGGTTACCCTCGAATGGCGGGCGATTTGATATTTACCGTAATGCGGAAACGGCAATAGATTTTATCTTAATCCTGATGCGCTACAATCTGTGAAAATTCCTTGTAGCAATTTAAAATTCCTATACAAACGGAACTTCAACTTCTGTTATACAAAATCTACATTCATTTACAATAATATATTATCTGTATACGACAATTTAAATGCTTCTGACAATTGTCGTCCATGGGATGAGGGCGCTGCAATTACGTATCAATTTCAAATAAGGCGATTTATGAAACTATAGATTTTAGAAAATGTCGGTGTTTGAAAGTTGATGAACGGAATCTATTAGGTAAAATAATAATATGGTAAAGTAATGACAATCGTTGTCGATGTTTCCATTGAATTTTTAATTCAATATTAAACGTTGTCGATTGTGACGATCTTAATTTATCAAAGAGCAAACAGTAGAACCTAAATTTATCAAAAGTTGATTAAAGTAAGAATGAAGTCACACGTTTACAATAGTGTTTTCAACTGTACTATACTTCAGTATAGTAATACTGTACTATAATTCATCTTTCGATTATATTTAAATAAAAAATATCGTGTCAAATGTTTCAAATGCGTATTCGATTATCGAGAGGATAATTTTTTTTCTTTTGGGATTAATGTCGCATTGACTGCAACGTCATTAGCGACAGAGAGAATAATTCTTGAAATGCATGTGAACAAATAATAATGTCGACTGCAACAATATTAATCTAAAGATAATATGTACAGTTGTTTCCATGCCCAAAATGCAACAAGAAACGTCACAATCTATAGATGGAAGAACGTGATAAATATTCATATATTCTGTCGCGTAGGTACAAGAGGAATCGTCACCGCGGCAATTAGCCGTCGCGTTTCCCTGCAGATGGCGCATCATACCCAATTTCCCACGCTGCATCAAGGTGTATAAGTCACGGCTCATTACCCGCCCAATCGTTTAGTGCTCAGTGTCTTGCTAATCTATTCAACTTTCCCATATCGAGCAGGCGGATCCGAAACCGGCAAAAACGTGAATGATCCTGCAAAAGCTTCTTCTCATGCTGTCCCACAATCTAAGCTATTACCGAAAACCCTTGAAATACATCAACGAGTAGAAATCTCGCTTTCACCGGTGTCGAAAGCGCCCGCCATTTGTCATGCGCTGTCATTGTTCCCGCGCGGGCCAATTTATCGGAAGTAAAATTAGCAAGAAAAACGCATTTAATCGAAACAATTTGAATGAACGAGCACCGGTCGGAAATAAAGAAAACGTGGGTTAAGAGATGAAGGGTCGGTCGCGGGACGATTTCGAGCCGCGGAAAATTTAAATTTTGAGCGGCAGGGCCGTAGCGAGGGCCCGGCGCCGTGGTCGTCACTGCGACGCGAAAATTCGATTAAAGTTCACGCGCATGGGCCGAAGGAAATCCTGTTTTCTCAAATTTCCCGGAGTCTGTCAGGTGGCACCACGGCGTTCACCGGTCCGCATACGGAGCAGTGCGATCGGTTTTTGTTAGGTTAAAAAAGAGCGAACCACGGGAAGCCCAGACTCTGTCCCCGCGTAGAGATAGGATTCTTGTCAGACGAAAAAAGAAAGCCGACACATGGTGGTCCCCTTTGTCGTGTCTACCCCCGTGAGAATTTCGTGAGTGCTTTGAGCTGTGGCGGGCGGTGAGATGGCTGTCTCTTTCTCTCTCTTTTTTCTCTCTCTCTCTCTCTCTCTCTCTCTCTCTCTCTCTTTCTTTTTCTCTCTTCCTCGCTCTTTCTGTGTTTCTCTCTTTCTCCCTGTTTCTTTATTTCTTTACCTGGTGTTCTTTTCTAGATGTTCCGTTGATTAGATGTTCTCGATTAATTGTACACATTGGCGACAAAATACTTGCCTCGCGATCATACCATACTGTGTCCTTGGTGTACAAAATGCACCGTGGTGCAACAAGGATCAGCTCGACTCTCCGGAACTGGAAATTGTTCGGAAACAATCTTGCCTCTCTTATTATTCGTCTTTCGAGGACAGTAGTCTTGCCTCGGACTTGGTCACTCGATCGCTGTCGAAGCACTGAGTCCCCAGAATTGAACTGGTCCAACTCTGATCCTTGTAAATTCATCGGTGCCAGTTACCTGAGCCAGCAATTTTTTGATCGACCCTCGAGGAACCTCGGACTGCGGATCTTTGTGCATTCACAGCCTCTTTGGTCTCTTGAAGCTCGGTGTTGTAAAGTGGACTAGCTCCTTTGGAACGTAAGGCGACCCCTAATAGAAGGACAAATTCTTCTCGTTTGCAATTATATATCTTTGATATATCTTTGATCTCTTAAGACTCGGTCAAAATTTACACTTCCATGGAATCGAACTCGATCCTTCCCAAAGGGTTGTGTGAAAATACTTGCATAAAGATCATAAAGCTCCGCCGAATAGGGCATTTTTCTAGAACCGGAAGTCGAGCTGGTGCTGTCGTACATCCAAATACGTGCAACTGGAATGTGTTCATTTTGGCTGTTCGGTGTTAGCGCTGTTCCATAGCATAGCTGTCTCACCTGCCTTGGACTGTGTTCTCCTTTGCGTTTCGTTTTCTGCTCGTTGCAACCCCTCACCGATTCGCGATACACGAACTACGCGAAGTTTCAGTTGCGCTCTGTTGGAAAGCCAAGTGATATGTTCGAGCGCGATTGCCGGTAAATTGCGCCGTTATTCGGCTTCTGTGGCGACGATAATGCGCGAACCATCGGATCGGATTGGATCGGATCGCTTTCGATAATCGGCGAGATGAGGGTCGATAGTTTTCGAGCGGTTTCAAGCGTTTCAGGACGATGCTGCGACCTCGGATCCTCGGCTCGAAGGGGGCTTGGTTTATTGATTTCTCCTCGCTGTTTTCTTAGATGCTCCTGTCACGCTCCGCTCGAAATTAGGCCAAGATCGAGCCTGTCCCGCGGACTAAGCGGGACAGAGAAAGAAAGAAAGAAAGAGAGCGAGCGAGAGAGAGAGAGAGAGAGAGAGAGAGAGAGAGAGTGTGAGTGAGAGTATCCTGGCGCAGGGTATTCACGGGAATCGGGGAGAACTCGCGTGAACATCGCCCGCCGAGGCCGTAAGAGTTAATCGTTTATTGATTCCGCGCGATTTCGAATGTGCTGCTCTAACCCGTTCTACACCGCTGCACTATTTGACGCCGTATCTCGAATCTGTGTTGAATCGAATATCCTCTCTCTTTCTAACACTCTCGCATCCTCTCTGTTTTTCCCATTTTCTCTCGCTCCCTTCCCCCTCCCCCTCTCTCTGTCTCTCTGTTTCTAGCCATTTTGGTGTGCGTATCACGATGCAACGAGCGTTTAGGTGTTCATGTACAGCGCCGTTCATAATTAGTGGAACCACTCGCTATTGTTCGACACAGACTCGGCGAGCCTCCAATCGAATTACTTCTGCTTTTCACATCTTTGTACAAATCGGACTGTATTTGTTTGGACTTTAGATGTGCCTGAATTTTCCACTAAAGCATCCTTGTGATCTCAGTAATTGTTAGGCATCGTTTTCATTGGATAATTCGGAAAAGTAGCTCAATTGGTTGTTACTATATGGATAAGTGTATCTATTGTGGTATGATTTATTTTACGGCGATGCTAAACAAAAGACAAAAATCATATTCACCGCATATTCACGTTTACTCCCACGAATCGTTAATGTAACAACACAATTTTATTTCGAGGTAAATGATTAGACTGCGGATTTGATGTATTTATTAGAAGAAGTAGCCGATCAAACATGTAACAACATTTAAAGACGTCCAAACATCTGTTACATTACCTCCAATTTATTAAATTTGTTAAGAGAAGAAACATATTTATATGTAACTCCTGTTCCTTGTTATTAATACAGACAGTTTTCCTCTTGCACGAAAATTCGCGGTGATTAACAATATCCAAATTTAACGGACTCTAATAGGACAGAGGGTTAAGTTTGCATTTAATTGAACAGTTACCGTTTCAACTTCATCCCCGCGAACTAATTAGGTAACATTTCTGAAACACTGCTCGAAGCCAAGGGCTCGTAATCGCAAAGTCGGATCGTTCTCGCGTAGCATAACTGGTCATTTACCATAAATTAAAGGGTTTATTGGGTCGTTGGACGGCGGCGATTCGAGAAGCTAATGGCAATGCAACAGGAACGAGGCGTCGTCGGTGCATGGTAGCTGCGAATGGAAAGATCGTGGGACGGTCACGCGCGTTGGGCGGTCTTTTTTCTCCGTGGGGGTAGGAATTACGGGTTGAGACGAATGAAATTAAGCCATATGGTTATATCGGCGGGGTGTGCTCGGCCCGATGCGCGGCGCCGCGCAACTGGTTGATTTATCGGTGCTTTCGCGGACGCGAAAACTAGCAAGGAGGCCGAATTGGATTACGCTGTGTGCACAAATTGCTTTATTCAAATGCAATTTAGGGGTCGCGCGTCTTTCCTAGACTGCAAAGGAGAGTTTAAAGAGAGGCCATTGTGTTAGGCAACGTTCCCCGCGTACACACGCTCACGATCCATCGATTTCCTTTAGTCGACAGCCACTGTTGACTGTCGAATTGAAAGAGCCCGGCGATACATACCTCGCGAGGACTGCTCGCCCTTTTCACTCACGCTGGCTACGTCTTCGCATTATCCACTCTGTCGTCTATTAACGTAAATATCCCGACGCGAACTTTTTCGACCTAGGAATCTTTTCGATCAAAGATGGCTCGGTTTCCTTGGAAAAGTTCTGATGAATCGGAGATCATAGAAACTTCAGGGGATGTCTGGAGTGGGACTTTGAACGTAAATACGCAGACAAGAATAAGGCTTCCCAGATCTAGGATTCGTCATTCTTTCGATCAAAGAAGGCTCGGTTTTCAGGGAAAAAAATTCTGGTGAACCAGAGATCAGACGAATTTGAACACTTCGACTGCCCCATGAAAGAATTATTTAAAATCTAATTTTTAAAAATTACTATAATTTCTTAATTGCGTTAACATTGTTAACATATGTTTATGTCACTCTGCTTTGCAATTTTAATTGAATCGAATAAAATAGGTAGTCGAAATGTTAATGCAGATATCGGTGCAAGAAGAAAATTTTCCCGAAAAAATCTTGTTGAATTCGAGACTGCGGAAGATCGGGGGTGGTTATCGACTTGCCTCGTCGACAGGTGCGTCAAAGCGTTTACTGTGACCTTTCCACGCGAACGTAGGTGGACTGTTCGATGGTCTCGATGCTCATTCTTCGGGCAAGGATGCTCCGGGCTGATTACGTTGCAATACGTCACCGGACGTCACGATCGAACGCGTGGGCGTCTCTCCAGAGCAGAAACGTTGCCGCGATCGAAACAGGTTGCCAGCAGCGCGTGTGGGCCACGAATCTCCGCTGACATTTGCGCTTTTATCAACTTTTACGACGGCCCTACGTGGGGGCACTTTAGTATTCAACCAGCACCGGTCGAGAAGGCATTAACCGTAGTTATCCGCGGGGGTCGAGCCCAGCAGATTCACCCCTCGCGTTTCCAAACGTTAGGAAACACTTTAGCAAATCACTAGTCACTCAGCCTCCCCACGATGGAATCGTCTTTCCCGATTTTAGCCGCGATCCTTCGATATCCTTCGGGAGCCGACCTTTATCCGCGATTTATTTAAAGTGGAATCGTAATATCGGACCGTGAGTCCGTATTTTCTGTTGTTCAGGACCTCAACGATACCGGACTGCTGAAATCTGAAAACGGGTGAGGCAAAATAATTCGGTGATTTAGGGATAAGGGAGTTTTGATGAGCTCCCCTCTTTTAAATCCTCCAATTGACTACCTTTTTTCGAAGCAAAATTTAGAAATTTCGACGTTACCGATATTTCGAGAATAAGATTTCCTATTTCCTAGTATGCATATAACATCTCATTTGTATTTTACTTATCTTTAATTTATTTATTTTTTATTTTACTTATCTTTTATTTACAATTATACAAGTATAATTACAAATGTTATATACAACGAGATCTTTACGGTGACGGTAATGCAAAAAGATGACAAAGCAAAGTAACAAAGTATTGATTCTTTTGTGATTCTTTTGTAAGAACTTATTAACGGCAAAGAAGTTGTAATTGGCGCAGCTGCGAAAGAAATCGTGGGGCAGGGGATTGAGATCTCGAAAGTAAAACTCAATTTCGGATGTTCGTCCGTAGATTTCTACGGCAATTAACCCTTGCGTCATTCAGAAAGATTCTCGAGAGTCTCGCTCGGCGTCCAATAAGAGCCCGAGCTGGGAAAGCCACGGGCCAGTTAGGTATATAATGCAACTTTTCACTAGATTTCACTTTTGCCAACCAACTCTTACTTAGCCGGAGCACGATATTATTCGTCGTTTGTATCGCCCATCGCCGTGGAAACTTCGCCCATTTCCCGGCGCCACAAATCATTTGAAGCGCTTGCCGGCCCGCGCCGGCCCGAGCCTCGGTTTAATGGCAGCAGCCCTTAAAGTGCGACGCGAGCTACCGCCGCCGTGAATTCTCTGCCGCGGATAAAGAGATGTATAGCCGGAGGCGTCGTCGCGGACCAACCCTCCCCGGATAAACGGCAAATCCATTTCGATCGGTGAATCAGTGAACGCGTCATTTTTAACCCTAGGGTATGGGCTGCAAACTACTTTTGTCTGGGCCGAAAAGTGTTGCGCGTGCTAGATAGGTTACTGTCCAATTTATCATTCCACATGCAGCTGTATTCCAGAGACAAAATTCCATTATTGGAGATGGAAGGGATTGGTAGGTTCGCAAGCTTCGTTACGGAAGAATAATTGCTAATGATCTTCAAGGGCTGTTTTCACCCTTTGCAAAGGACAATTTAAAATAGGCGAACACCGAACTCCTTTACAACAGAAGGGAGGGCTATGATAACCTTATCATCAATTGTTTCGTACAATATAATTGGAAGTGGTCTATCCTGCAGTTATTACACTAAAATAGTTTTCTACTCCGGGAAATTTATCTATTATTCGAAGTAATTTGATTAATGAAACCGAGATTAAAAAGTTAAAATTTGTTTTATCGAATGATAGTTTCACTTCTTTGCATTCACAAACAGAACATTTTTAGTGCTTTCAAAAGCCTGTATTCGCAAAGGGCTTTATTTCTTATCCAGAACAATTGAACCAACTGTGCAAATAGTTTAAATGCTATTCGAGGGCTTTTAAGATTCCAGCAGAAATTTCTAAAAGTTTAGGCACCCCCCGCGAACGATACGTGGAGGCGACGAGCAGATGGAGAAAAATGGCGGGGACGTAAGAAGGCTCGGCCCACTGACCTAAAATCACAGTTGGGGGACGGCGCTCGTCACTTTTTCGCCACCCGGTGCACAGGCCAGGATTAATTGTACCGCGGTCTCTCTCTCCTTTATCTCGTTTCTAAAGCTTCCGCTGCGGGATCGGGAATATTACGTTACCGTTGGTCGCCGTGACGTCGCAAGATCTTTATCTTGATCCTTTCCGGGGGGCGGTTTCTCTCGGTGTGCGCGCGGGGTCGGGTAAACGTCGTTTCCGGACGGGAGATAGAGCGGTTTTCCCGGCTCGATCGGCTCGGTTCCACGTCGGGGGATGTTCCCGTCCCGACAGGGGTGGTATTACTATTCGCGGGAGGTCGCCCGTGGCTCGAGTAAGAAGCGTAAACACCGGTGGTTCCGTGCCGTGGCTTCCGGTTAGCGGGTCAAGACACAGCGAAGAAGGTATGGGTGGGTGGAGGAACGCGGGTGCTGCCGGGGAACAGGAACGGATATTTACGGGGAAAATTACGACGAGTGGAACAGGATCGTTTCTCGGTCGTTATCGAGCCGGCGGCTACGAAAATCGTTAATCAAACTGCGCTTGAAATGGAACGACCGTGGGTCTAATAACTCGGCTCCGGCGAGCAAGACAGAATAGGCTTGCACGGTGAATGGGAGAGGCGAGGCGTCGTATTACGTCGATGTCCCGAAAGAGAAATCTTCCTTATAATGTCGGACTGTTATGCGAGAGGAAGCCTCGGCCCGTATAATGCCATTGTATCGCCCGGATAATAGGGCTATTAAATTCCCAGCGCGAATATCACCGAACGATAAAAATATCCGCGGTCGCTTATTAAGGTTCCTCCCCCGCGTTTCTCGAAATCGGGAATCCGCCGCCGAACTCGAAGGATAGCTGAAGACGGAAACGGGACCAAACCCTCGCTGCGAGGGAAACCGATCGTTAGGCTCGAAGATTCCATCTAGGTTCGCGTCAGATTAATGACTAGACTGCTCTTTTTACGCACAGTTTCACAGGAGCCTCTTGTCTTTAGCACCGACCTTTAATACCGCTGTCGAACACCTTCCCAAGGTTGGTTGCTATCGGTGAGCTGGCTGTCCGATATTTGTGGAGACAGTGTATGCTCGGTGGTAAAAGGCTGGGATCGTCGTCCCGTACAAGAGGCTCGAATTTAATTTGACCGAACATTGAATAGTTGAAAATCTAAGTTGCATTTCGGGAATTCGGGTTGGAGGCTCTCTTAGGGACCAAACAAGACGCGGAACCACTCGTTTCGTAGAATCTAGCAAACAAGGCAACGTAAATCGGATTTCGGGGATCGAACAGTGCCGAGACAATTGCCATCGTAGAATTCGGGAGACGAGATTTGAACGTCGAGACGTCTTGAAACGAAGGTTCGGTAGAGGATGGGTTGCTCGCGCCAGGTTTGATCCCATCGCTGGGGTAGGACCACTGGCGATACAGAGGAACTAACTCGATAGCGTTTTGGGTCATCCAGGGCCGTGCAGGAAAGGAAAGAGCCCCCGAAGGTTGCGTCCTACTTCGAACGTCGCGATGCCTCGCCTCGGGTGGGAGCGCAACAGAAAAGCGAGTAGGATAAGGACTGGATGGATCTACGGGTGGGAGAGGGAAAAAAAACTCCACCGCGAGAGAAAACCGAATCAATAAACCTACGATCTCGCCTCCGGCCTCCTGCCTTCTCCTGGCTTGCACCTACTTATGTAACTAGGCGAGCAGTTGCGACCCTTCGAACTCCACGACTCTTGCATTAATGGTCGAGACGCTGCGAATTAACTCGCTGCGCGGGGATAATTAATTAACCGATACCTACCCCGGCCTGGACGTTTCATATCGAACACTCTCCCGGTCTGCCCCTTTCCTCGCGGCGTCTGTAATTATTTTTCCCAGCTTCATTGTTCCTAGCGAGTCTGGAGCTTCTGTTCGTTTCTCGGGCTAGTTCTCCTTTCGCAGGACGAAACACGGTTTAGATTTCCTGAAGGTGCAAAAGCAATTCAGTTAACGGGACTGCATTTTCCATACTCGATGCACAGTGCAGACGTTAATTAGAGACCTAGGAATTCGTTCTGTTTCACGCGAGTCCAACGAAATCTTTGGGTGGCTCGACAGATTTCTAACGAGGCGCCACTTGTCAGAACCGGAAGTTCAACATCCGTTCTTTCAGCGAACCGGTGGAATAATCTTTTCAATGAGAGGCTAGAAATTTGCTGTTCAAGATAGATTAAAAAGATTTCGAATCTTTGGACAGCATCGGCTGTTTAACGAGGGGCGGCTCGCTTATTAGGGGTGGAGCTTCAGCAATGAATTTAATGATCACGTTAGGGTGGAAACGGGACGGGTCCCACGGCGGTCTTGGGCCGGTAGGGGGTGGACATCGCCCCGAAGGTGTTTCGTCAACGACCAATTTCATATTGCTCCCTCGCGGACGGTGGACAAGGGGTGTGCGTAGCCTCGAGCGGCAATCTGATTATGTAGCGCTTATGATCTCGCGTGTTTGACTATGAACGATCGACTCAGTCTTTATTGGTACACTAGTCGAGCTGCCTTCCAAACTTCGGACACGTTCCTTTGGCCTTTCGTTCAACGAATATATATATATATATTCGTATATATATATATACATATATATATGTATGTATGTATGTATGTATAAAACACTATATATATATAGTGTCGCAGAACGGACGAGGAAGCCGGGAAAATTTCGACTAGAGTTGAAACTAAAATTCGATCGTGTCCTCGGCCCGGCGTTACTTCATTTTCTGCCCGGACAATTACTGTAATTCGCGCGCAGCCAGACACCACGCGGGCAATTGTTACTCCTCTTTGTTCCCTGGAGACATTGTTCTCTCATTACGGCAGGATGTCACGGGGTTTCGATTTCCGCGGTACATTTAAATCCTTCTACTTCTCGTTCGACAGCTTGTTAGCTTTAGCTCTCGCCCGCGGCCCGAGTAATTACCGGGTGGCGTTCCTCGAATTATTTTCGAAGATAAATCCCGGCGACGAATAATCTCAGCGCGGCGTAGCTTCGAACAATATTTGCGGTCGGATTGATTGCCCTCGAAGAAACGATCTATTTCAGAGGTCTAGTTCGACGTTCTGGGTCCCGGACAATTTTCCAGACGATAGTTATCGATTTGATAGTTATCAAACGGTGTTCGAAGAATTTAATCAAATTGTCTCGAATAGCTATTGTGTTTTTTTTTTACGAAATTACAGCCTTTTTAGTTTGTCCTTTCGATTCGGTGGTGTGGACAAATGCCATATTGCGATAGTATTATAGTCATATGTTTATGACATTATGGTACAATGGTTGACCTCTATCGTGAGTATATACATATATATTCACACCTAGCAGCGTTGCCAGCTGTAAATCTTTGACGAATCGTTTTTAGAATATTAAACTAAATGGAAAAGCAGGGCAACGTGTTTTTAGAAAAATTTCGCGATCGAATCGATCCGCTATCCTCGGTCACTCGAAAGAATCGCGCCGGACACTTTAATGGCGAGAGGAACGCGCTCATTTACGATGAGCCAGGAGGGAAGGAAAAGGGAACGGAGTGCAAGGCCGCGGCACAATGCTGTCTGCCTTGAATTTTGATTGGAACGTCCATTGTCTCTCTGGCTTCTTAATTATCTTTTTAATACTGGCCCCGTCCCTTCAGCTCGTACTCGCGTGTCTCTTTACCCACGTCCACCTGTGTACGAATTAACGCGGCGCGGTGGCTCCTTCTAATGGCTCGCAATTAAGAATAATGAGCGAGATCGACGCGAATCGTTGCGATCCTCATTATGGATCGCGCTACCTTGATTTTCTTAATGTATTGGCTCTCGATCGGTTGTTTAAGCCTACGCTGCTCTTAATCGCAAACTGATTCGCGACCCTTACGATTAAGGGGGGCAACTACTCTGGGCCGTTAAGAAATAGGTAGATCTTGTGGATTTTTTTATAGGTAATTGATAAATAAAAGATTCGGTATTACGGTGGGAATATAAATGCAAGTTTTAAATATTAAATATTAAATAGTTGACAGATTAAAAAATCGTACGCTACGTCGTAGAATATTCTATGCAGAATAGCAGCTTAATCGTAAGTTTGCAACGTAAACTGGAAGTGGATTGTTGAAAAATTGTCGGAAAATATTTTCTCACGGTGAGTTCTATCAAAGAGGAGTCGTTCGAAGGCAAACAGGAGTCGAACGTGTTAGTTCCGCTCTTATTTTCTCAGAGAGGAATTAAATGAACAATGCTGCCTTTGGCGAGGAGCAGGATCGCGAAGCTCCCGATCGACTGAAATATTTGGTTAGCTATATTGTCTGCAGTCTGTTACACAAATACAGTGGCCACGTGCCGCCCGAGAGCGACTTCAAAAGACTGCCGGTCGAAGGGAAGATATTAAACTTCTGCCATAATGCTCGCCCCCGGTCCGCGAGCGACTAACCGGCAGAAATTTCGAAGGGAAGAATGCGAGAATTGCGATTGCGTTTCCTTTATGCAATTTTTCGCGAACCTCCGGAAACTATGACGCTGCAGAGACAGCAGTTTCGCGAGACAGACAGACCCTCTGTTGTTCCATTGTAACCGTGAAACCTGATTTTTGACGTCGGAGGAAGTTGTATCGGTTAACTGAAATACGGGATTACACCCGGATGATTGATTTCACTAGACGTCTATGGACGTCCCAGTCCGTGTATCCTGTTGCTGCTCGATAATGAGATTTATCTAATTAAATCGCGGACTGATTGAAAGCAGATGGAACGCTCTTGATTTTAACGAACCCGTCAACGTCACCGTTCACCGATCGACGGCTGCTTCCGGACCAACGTCATTGTTTCACTTTTTCCGATCGAAGAATATCGCCGGTCAATACGCCGGACAGCCGTCGCTTCGCGTTTTTCCGAAACGCGAAACTGATATCCAGCGTCGAGATCTTTCTGCGACATTGTTGGAACCAGCTCCATAATTTTATATCATCTTTATGCGAAATAGCTGAAGCAGTTTAACAATTGTCTTTCCGAATCGACGTCTTTTTTAAATGGAAGACCTTCTTGCGTGACGCGAACGTAAGGGATTTCTGTCCAGAGGGGACATAAATTTTTTGGGGATGTCGGAAATAAAGAAACGGCAACATCGAACTTGACCGAATCGTGGAATAAAATCAGACCTAGCGAGAC